>QAOA01001229.1:197887-215382 GCA_003255065.1 Cercis canadensis
GGGGGGGGGGGGTTTTGTTGTTAATTACATTATCGAACATTATCTTGGTTCTGCTAGTTTATATTAATTTCAATATCATTCTGCTATCTCTTCAGGTTGGATTAGCTATGTCACCCCTTAGCAATAATTCCCTTTTCTTGGACTATCATCGCAATCCCCTGCCCATGTTTTTCCAGCGAGGTCTCAATGTCTCTCTCTCTACTGATGATCCGCTACAAATTCATTTGACAAAAGAACCATTGCTAGAAGAATATAGTGTTGCAGCAAAGGTTTGCCTTATGCTAGATCAAGCCTTTATTTTTTCTTTTCTTGCCTGATAAAAATTGGTTAACTATGATTTTGTCACTTCTAAGGACTATAGACGTTTTGCAGGTATGGAAGCTGAGTGCCTGTGACCTATGTGAGATAGCTAGAAATTCTGTCTATCAATCTGGATTTTCACATGAAGCCAAGGTAAAGAGTTGGCACGTAGGAGTTTCCATCTTTTGGCCTATCTATGCAACTCATTGATGTTGAATTGATATACTGAATCTAGAACCCGATACGCATGCACATTTATTTTCTAGAGGCTACATGATTGGAATTTGAGAGGTCTTAACAGTTCTTCTGATGAACAATGGCATCTGATCCACCGCTAAAGTTGGAAATAGGTTACATATTTCGACTTGTAAGCATTTACACAGTAACAGAGTTTGAATTAACCTTGTTGGTGTAAGTATTGAAAAATTAAGTTGTCTCGTTTCCCTTTCTTATTCCACTCTGGTGATCATTCTCCTGTTTTCACTTAGGTTTCTCCGAAACCTTTCCAAGTTTGATTGCAGCTTTCCTGATTTTTTTGAATATCATAATTTTCTATTTACATCATTATTTTTTTCCTTCCACAGGCGCACTGGCTTGGTGATAAGTATTTCTTGAAAGGTTCTGAAGGAAATGATATTCACAAGACAAATGTCCCCGATTTAAGGGTCTCTTTCCGATATGAGGTAGCTAATAGGAATGAATATACATATGATGCAGGTATATATATTTTAATCCTTTCATAATAATGTTTCTTGGGGGGATTTTGCAGACATGGAAGGAGGAAATGCAATATAACTACTCGGGTCAAGCCACCTTTCCTGAAGACGTTGATCCATGAAACAGGCCAAATGAATTTTACCTCCTACGATGCCATTGCCGCTAGATTAATTACTAATATTCGATGATTAGGGGTAACACTTTCTCTCTGTGGCTTCTTTTGATATAACTGATTGACAATGACAACAACTTCAGCAGTGACATAACTGATTAGCAGATCAACTTCAGCAGTGACGATCTAGTGCAACCTTAAGAAGCCACAATTTGATTCTCCTAAATTCATCAATGATATATTGACATGCTATCTTGCCTGTATCCCTTTAAATTGCTCAGGAAGTGAACAAAAGATGAACCAATTTTTGTAGACACTGGCATGGTGTTGGCAGTAAATTTTATTTTTTTTTGACGTGGAGGTAACAAATTTCGTTTATTATTTACTAGAAGTAATCAACAATTACTATTTATTGCAGATGAGGATGGATCTTGCTTTTGCCCTTTCAATATCTTACAATGTAAATTAGATTTGCCTACCCCAATCAGGTCGTCAGGATCCAGATTGATCCTGAATATGCGGATTATTGAAAAACGAAAAATGCCCCTAAAACGTTTCATTCAAATTTCTATATTTTTAATCACGACGAGGAAGCCATGGCTCCATGCAACCCCGTATAATTATTTTGAAAGGGGAACATGAAGTTTGCTTAAAATATGTAGCTTGACGCCTTTGATTGGTTAGCCACAAAGGGGACCTTAGTCACTGTCGGTTTCCTCCATTTGTCTTTGATGCTTTATTTAACTTGCATATCAATCAAATATGGTAAGACGTTACTATCTTATCCTTACATATTTTCGTATCATCTAGAATGATTCTACAACAGAACAAAGGGCATCATATTCTTCTATTAGAAAGAATAAAAATATATTAAACAAGAATTTGGCTAGCCTTTGAGCAAAGAGATCCTAGTTCACACAGATTGAATGCTAGCTCCCCCTTCCCCTAATAGGGGGGGAAAAAGCTTACAATTTCAATGCACCCTGTAATTCTAGCCAGCTCATACCATGATCCCAAAAACGAATAATAAGACGACCTTTATACACCATTCTACGTGGAATTAATTTTTTGCAGAATGAGAATCAAAATAGAAATAAAATCAGTTAAAATGAATGATCATTCTCGTCTACATATTTTGTAAATGTATTTTATTCCATTCCACTTCATTTTCATTTGGTACATAAATAAGCATAAAATAAAATCATAATTATGACGAAGTAAATTAGAAAAAATATTTTAACTTATTTAAATTTGTAGTTTCTTTCTTTTCTTATCTTGTAAAGTTTTACACCAAAAAAAATTTGTTTTTTTTTTCTTTTACTAAATATCATCATTCTTATAGAATGAAGATAGAAATAGAATCATCATTTTTCTTCTTTTTCCTCAATTATAAAGGAGTAGATTTGTTGAGGAAACAAGAGAGAAATATATAGTAAAAATAGAACTCTTACCATTAACTTTCTTGATTTTTATGACCAGAAGATGTATCACTAAATCTGTAAGTCTTAATTTAACACTATTCATTATGTTCTGTTCTTTGCTAATTCATGTTGCTCCTAGGCCCCATTTTATTCAATTTATTATTTTTGTTACAAAAAGATTAGTAAGTAGATAAGTTGCTCTAACCTTAAAATAATGTGTAGACACCGTATTTTGTCCGATAGTTGTTACACATTTTTCAAAAAAAAATAAGAAGAAAAGAGAAAAAAATTATTTTTAATTATTTTTAAGTGGGAAATTTGATTTTAAGGTCTTTAAGATCTCTTTTAACTTTTGGATCAAAGTTTTGATTTTTGGGCATTAGCCTCATTTTAATATAAGTTAGGAAGTCATTTGACCCATTTTCTTTAAATTTGAGTTTTAGGCCTTTTAACCAATTTGATTTTTTTTAAATATTTTGTTTGGACATAAAAGTTATAATTTTTCGGGCTTTTAGTATTTTTGGTTAAAACTCATATTTGAGGCTTAGCCTGTCATGCTAAAACCCTAGCTGGGGGGCCTTTAGACCCATCCATTTTTTTTTGTTTTTCTAATGTTTTTTGTCCAAATAAATGATATTTATTTGTTGAACTATTTAATTTGTTCGATGTATAATTTGGGACTAATTAGACTAACTTAGGTTCAAGGTTAAGCTCTTTAAGCTCATTTTGACCTAATTTGGCCCATTAGGGTTTTGTGATTTTTATTTTTAATTAAAAAATTAAATAAATTTGTTAAAAATCTAAAAGGATATCAACTAGGGTTTAAAGAATATTTCCAAGCATAAGAGAAAAGGTCTAGCCTCAAGAAAGCTTCATAGAAGTTGCTTGTGCAAGACAATTTTGGAAAAATTACTAATAGAGGCTTCTTAACTTTATTTTTGCATGAAATAAATGCAAATTAGAGGGGTTTAAGTGTGCAATTCTGTTAGGGCATTTTGGGGAAGAATTATTAGATTTTTCACATACCAAAGCTGAAGGAAAGTAGGAGGAAGGTGCAAAAAGGGGGGAAATGACCAAACTACCCTTAACTTTTTTTCCAAGTTAAGAGGGCTGATGGCTTAAGAGGAAAAAAAAAATAGAGGAGAAAGCCTGATAATATGCTCTCAAGGTGAAAACAAGAAGGAAGAGAAAGAACTTGAAAAAATAGATCAAAAAGAGAAAAGTTGAATGTTCTTGAGAGTTCTTAAAGTGATCTTAAGTGTTCTTCATATTCTTGAAGAGAAAAACAAGAAACCAATAGTGGTTTGAGCTTCTTGGAGTTGGGTTCTACACTTTTGAGCAAGGAAAAAAAGTTTTCTTGAAGAATATTACGTAACATTCACTCCTCTCTTGATTTCTTGCTATTTTCTTGTTTGTCTTTGTTTGAATCTATGTGGAGTGCATGCTTTTCTTAGTTTTCCTCTTAAATGTACCCATTTCATTTTGATTCCATGAATCTCATTTCACTTTGACTCTTTTAATTGTTGATTCAACTGGATTTACAAAAATTCTCTCCTTGAAACCCTTCATTTTTGTGTTGATTTTACTTGATTTATCATTTTATATATTGTTTACTCTTTGTCTCCATTTTTAGTTTTGGGTCTATTTTGATTTTGTTTGATTCTTTTGGTACCATGTTTATTCTTTTAGTTCTTTTAGTTTTCAAATGGTCATTCTTAGACTTGTCAAAAAAACATTGGCAATTTTTGATTTTTTGACCATAATTTGAGTTTTACAACTCTAAATTGCATGGTTCTTACTTTGTTAGAATCCTGAGATGCATATCTTGAAGGAGTATACATTTTATATTTTTTGCATGTTGCATTTGCTCTCAGTCTTAATTTGAAAATGACTATTTTCTCTGCACTGTGAAATTATTAGTTGATTCTGACAGTGTTTAGTTTTTGGGCTATAACTTGAGTTAGGGGGCTCATTTTTGTGTGATTTTTTATTCTTTAGAACCCTAAGATGTTTTTCTATGTCATGTAAAATTTTGGGGTCAAATCACATTGACATCCATTCCCAATTGTCTTTACAACTTTCTTTTCCTATTTTATGTTTTGTTTTCCGTTTTTGCTATTCTGTCTTGTATATAGTTGTTGTCCTTGCTTATTTTTTAAGACCACTTGCATGCTATGATCTTTAATTCGTTCTATCTTTATTTTGATTTTGATTTGTTTTATTCTTGAGCTAAATTCTTGATCTTTCCTTTGGTGTTTGACTCAGGGATTGTATACTAATTAGGAGTGAATGTTGATTACCTTGTTTAACTAAATATTGATGCCTTACTTTGCATGTTATTTTTATAGTTTTATTTTGACTCTTAATGACTGCCACATGTGCTTTAGTATTGTATGACTTTTCACTATAAGTTGACATGTTACTTGCTTTATTTTATCATTTATTGTGATGTGTTATGGCTGTTCAATTATTTATGCATATGTGACATTTAATTTCTTATTTTGAGCCAACTAATGTGTGTTCCATGTGAGATGGGTCATAATCCTCATGCCATTAGCAAAACCTTGAGGTGATTCGAAGGTTCAGAGAGCTTTTATTTATTTTGATTACATTTGTCAATTATGTATTCATTTCCTTTTGGACAAGGATAAGTATTGTAATACTTAAAATTATACATTTTACATAATATTTAGGTATGTGATTGTTCGCTTAGTATCTATAAGCCTTTTACATATCTTAGAGGGATAGGGCGATTCATCTGTATATCAGGTGGCCCACTCTATCGTTTCTAGGTAAGGATAAATGTCACCTCGGAGGGTATCATATGCAAGGAACAGGTGGAATGATTTAAGGCATGTTAATTACATACATTTTATGTTTAAATTTGTTGTTTGTATTCTTATTCATTTCTGTAGTTTATTATTTGAGGGACGAATAAAATTCATTTTTGGTTATTTTATGATTTACACAACTAATTTCGGGTAATCATTTTTTATACAGGTGTTGTTAGATGCCTAATACATTCTTTATACACAAATTGACTCCCGAACCCTCTCTGATTCACAGACAAGTTTTTAAATTTAAAAAGAGTTTTTCAATTGTTTCCTATTTTTTTAATACAATTGGTGGTGGCTCAATTTTTTTTTTTAAAACTAATATTTTTTTAAATTCGTCATTCCTATCTAGCGACTTTCAAATACGTTATGACACAAGATATATCATAATTAATGGATGCCTACTAACAAAGAATAACAAACAAGATTTAAACAAAAGACGATTTTCTTATAAATAACTCAAATCCTACCAATTAAACCAACTATTCTTGGTAATGTTTTATTTAATTTCTTCTCTCTAGAAATTTAAATAATTTTTTTTGAAGAGCCAAAATTGCTCATTATCTATTATCTGGTTTATATTGTGCCCAGATTTAATTGGGTCCAAAATCCTACGTGGTCATGGAATAGAATCAACTAGTCCAGCCCACTTTGCTTCAGAACACGATCTTCTTGGCTATTAATGGTACTCAAAGTACACAAACACAGTATCTCTATTATCCAGGTCACTGTGCTTACTTACCCTCTCTCATCTCTTAACTCAACTGAGAGGTCCTGCTTCGACCCACCGTCTTCCTCCGCCGTCTCAAGCGTCACTCACACAACCTTCTCCTCCTCCTTTTCTACTTCTTCTTCTTCTTCGTTTCCACCGCCGAGGCACCTGGTGGTGCTCTGCGGACTAACCCTAACAACGCCAACAAGGAGTATTGGGGTGCGAATGGCAGCTACCACAGCCTCTGACGTCTCTGAGGGACCCGTTCTCAACCTCATCAACAAGCGCCTCCGAGCTCTCCGGAAGAAGTTCAACCGTATTCTTCAGATGGAGGAGTCTATTGCTCAGGGTAAAGCTATCAACAAGGAGCAAGAGGAAGTCCTTCGCTCTAAACCCGCCGTTTCGGCACTCATCGAAGAGCTCGAGAAGCTTCGCCAACCCCTTTCTTCTGCTGTTCAGGAAGAAGTTAATCTCGCCCTGCAAAACAACCAAATCTCCCTCTCCGACCAACCCCTAGACGAAAATCACCAGAAAGCGGAAGAACCCGAGTCGAAAAAAGAGGACTTTAGCCACACTGGGGTGGAAGATCTTCTTAATCTGCTCTATTTTGGTTCCTTGTTCGACGTAAAGTCCCAGAACGTTTTCACTTCGACCATCCTGACAAGGACCCACGAGCGAGGGTGTTGCTTGACCTATGACTATGTCACCGACGACGCCACCGATCTGCTTAGTGAGAAAGACTTGGATTTGATTTCGTTGCTGGGTGGTCTATTGATCTCGCGGCCTGCGGATTCGAGTTTATCCCATAGGAATGCCTTGCAGCGGTGCATAGAACATGCCAAGCTATGGCTAGCAAACGCCGACCAGCCCATTGAGCCCAATGCTAATGTTACCTGTAATTCTCGAAAGTTTATTTTTTTATTCGTAATTTGCTACTTTCTGTCGCAGAATTAGTTGCTCTATATCAATTTGGCCTTGTCGTGGTGACTCTAAGCTGACTTGCAGATGCAAATTTGAGGGAGAGGTTACATAAGATAATGTCTTCGGAATACTTCATCACGACACCTGAGATGAAAGCTGTTGAGGTTGCTGCAGCTGCTGCTGGAAATTACGCTTCTTTCCAGGCGCCAGTACATGGCTCAGTGGTACCTGTTTCAGTTGCAGACGAAGTGGATGGTTCAATTTCTCAGTCTCAGGAGAAGGTATAGATACTGGACTAGTGATTTCAACTCTAATTATTTGGATATGAGCTAGTGTTTAGATATTCAATCATACTTTTCTGTTTGGATTATAATTTGTGAATTTGCCTCTGTTGTGTGCATGGTTTGGTGTTGATGTGTTGATATAACAGTAAGGTCTTGTTCTATTCTTCGCACTTTGCTCTGTCATTGTGAATTGATTCATTAACAAGGTGAAAGTTATCTACATTGCTTTGTTTGAACACAGAACTTTGCAATAGATATTTGGATAGACGAAAGTTATTCCTTAGAACTCGCAATGACAGAAGCTGGAGAGAGTGAGAATATGTCAATAACTAAGCAAGTCTCTGGACATGCTTTTCTGTCAAGGAAATTATTGTCATGACATGTACAATACTTCCCGCTTCTTTTATACACTACCAGAGAATAGAGGATCTTTGGTTTTTGGTCTATATGGTAAGTCTGCAAGAGGATTATTCCAGATATAAAACAAAATATTCTTGGGACTTCTAACAGCTTAAACTTTTAAGCTATAAAAAACAATTGGTTCTTGTCATGGAATCAGATCCTCTTAGAATAAATTCAGAACATCGGTTATTGCTGCCCCATTCTCCATTGAAATTTATTCAGCACGAAATTGTGCATTCAATGCAAGTTGACTTGAATTTTTTATTTTTTATAAATTACTCTTGGTTTTAGTTGTCAACCAAAGTTGCTTGTCCATTCTTAGTGGTGAATTGGGTTTATATGATCAAAATTTCCTGCTTCTTAAGGGATGTTCTGGTATAAATATTTAATTAACATATATTTATAAGTCTAACTGTCACAAATGCCGGATGGAGTTACTATCTGAAAGTAGCCAAAAAGAACATAGGGCTAGAGAGGGAATAACTTGCTTGGTTGTCTAGAGAGGAGTGTTTCATCCCCTTGCTCCTATAGGTACCTGAGAATAGCATATAACTTGTAGGGGGTGTTTGCTGCTTAGGAGATAAGTTTTCCCACTATAACAGGGGATTGGCACTTTGTTTTTCTTTATATACTTGTACAATGTTCTGAGGTTGAGATAGTTGACTGCGACAACTGAAATTCTTGGTTGTGTACCTTACTCTTCTATTCTCTGTGCGTGTACAATGGATTTTCAAAAAGATATAATTTTATCAATTAGGAGAATGAAAATTAATCTCTTTTCATTTTGATTTTTATGTTTGAAGTTCGATGAGGAGAGAAGTTTACTATAGCACCAATAACATACACAATATGGAAAGAAAATTTCTATAGCAGTGATCCAAGCAGATTTATAACAAATGATTATATTTTATTGCTAACAGTAGTGTTGTCAAAGGCAGCTGAGGCTGGGGAGGGCGGCAGCCCAATGCCTTGAATGGCCCCAGGTAGCTGGCTTCTATCAGACAGCTGCTTTTCCTTAGGCAACAGGACCTCGAGTTAAATTTTAGCCTCTCTGAGTTTCATAGCCATAACCCACAAGCACGTTTAAGTTTCTTTTAAGGCCTCCATTGATTCACAATCGGCCGATTGTTTTCATACTAGTGGTGGATAGATATTAGAAACTAAGTATTGATCGGTAATTAATTTGTTTGATTTATGTTTATTGTTTGTTGATACTTTTTCGTATTGATATTACTTATTGATACTTTGTCATGACTGAATTTGTGTTGAAATGATTTTGGTAATGACCTTTTGTTACATGAATCATATAAGTCATGTTCATGTGTCTCCAGTAAATATTATTGAATAGTGGGAAAACTTATGGGGCTTGAGTTTATTTTTGATTATTTATACGAATGAGCTTGGATATTGGTTTTTAGCAAGCTAAGATTGATTAGCGTGCAATGCATAGTTCATTTAGACCCTTGGCTTCAAATCCTTGCTTGTAGTTTGAGTTACCACTTATTTGTGGAGAGACTGTTGAGATGCAACAGATTAGAATAGCCTGTCCTGTCTGGCTTTTGATGGAATCATTTATATCATGCCCATATCTGCCAAATCTTGTGTTGTTCTTTCCATATTCCTAATAAGATTCATAGTTACTAAGCAGAGTATGATGTTGACAGTGGAAAATCAGAAGATCAAGTACAGATCTTTAATTGAGAGCACTAGACTGATTTATTTTCTTTTAAAATTTTCAAATATTGGTTTCTCACTAGATCTTTAATTGAGAACACTAGACTGTTTTATTTTCTTCTATATTTTCAAATATTGGTTTTTCACTATGATAGTTTGTTCTTTATGATGTGAATTCTGAAATTTTATTACCATGACGATCAGAATTTTTGCAACCAGTGCATATACATCAGCTGTAGATTGAACTAGGTGCCTATTTGGATTTGTGCAAAAATTTCAGTTTTTCGTGATACATGCTTTTGGAAGAATCACTTATCATCCTAGCTTATTTGTTTTTTCTTTCTTGAAAAAAATGATTTAAACTGTGGGTAGACATAAGAAAATCTGCAGAACTGCATTTTACTCTCAGAAAAACACTTTCTTGTTCTCAAAAGCTTGGTCAACAGGTTATACAAATTTCTGTGATAAAGGTAGCTTCTGTAGTTTGCCTGAAGTTAGCATGATGCATTTATGGTGTGCATCTCTGTCTTTTATTTTATTTTGTTGTATAAATGTTTTTATCCTTTGCTAATACTTGCTTTTGGGAAGTGCCCTACTATTTTCCTCTCTTCTTTTGTTTGTATAATTTGTGTTTGATAACTTGCAATTAAAGTGGTTCAGCTTCTCGGATTAAATTTTTATAGTTCCAAATCTGCTCTGTTGGTTAAGTAATGTAGTTACTTTTGCATAATGATTTCTTTCTCAGATGTCCAATCTTTGTAAAGTGGCAATGAATTTCTGTTCCTTGGAATAACCTCTCTTCCCACATTATCTCCCTTAGTTTGTGGCAGGGCTGCCTGCCATTCACTTTAGAGGATAAGCTATATGTCAATCATGTCCCCAAGCCCCAAAAACAGAAATCTCATTTGTTTTTGGTAAACTAGAGTTTATATAAGTTGAGAGCCAAGTTTTAATACATTCAGTGGTTCCTGCTAAAATGAAATCTTTTGGTTTATGTTGCCCTTATAAGTTCCATGTATGCTTTGCAGGACGAAGGGACAGAAAATTTTCAAGGACATGAAAATGGGGACGATGAATCTGATTCTGAGGGGGAGCTTCAGAAGGTGCTTATGGTTTTGCCTAGATAGCTTGTTGGTGTGGAACTTGTGACGTAATCTGATGTCAAAGGCTTTTTCTTTGCAGGATGAAGCAGAAGCAGAACATGTAGCTGAGGCGGTATCTGCTCAACAAGAACATATGAAGCCACAGGGAGATGTAGAGTACAATCAGAGAGATGTAGAGGCAAAGGAGCAGCAGTATGTGCCCAGGAGGGGTTATCAGAACCAAAGAGGTGGTCGTGGGGGTGGAGGTGGTCGGAGGGGTTATTCCAATGGACGTGGAGGGCGGGGTGGTGGTGGCAGAGGAAGTGGCTACCAAAATGGCCGCAACCAATACTATGACCAGCCTGGGAATTATTATCCAAGGAACTATTATAACAATAGAGGAAGAGGTGGCAGTGGCAGAGGTGGTGGTCACAATTACAACAACCATGGTTCTGGTGGTCAAGTTAATGATGTTGCAGCTGATGTGGGGGTGTGGTCATGATAAGTTCCAAGGTGTTCATAGTGTTTATTACTCTCTGTTGTAGGTGGTGAACTTTTTGATTCGCCTGGCATGAAAACATATTTTGAACAATTTTTTTGACATATTCAACATCCGGACTCCACCATTTTGTAGTGCGGTCAATAGTGGACTTCTTCGTCAAATCTTACAGGAAGAAGCGTATTGCGGGCATATGATAGTCTTATAGCACAGCACTTCGCATTTCTGACTTAGCCCTAGTGTGTAAACTGGAAATGAGGTCTCCTTGGACTATGTGGAAAGCCATGGGTAACTAGCAATTTGGTCTGGTACATCATATAGTTCAACATTGGTTTGCGTTGGGGTAGTTTGGCACATAAGTTTTAAGAGGAAATGAAAATCGCTTCCTTCAACTTTTCCTTTCTTGCTAAGTTTAAGGCAAAGTTGATGGATAAAATTTCATTCATGCATTCTAGGGTGGAATTTGGACTGGAGCCAACACAGAATTACACTCATATTTTGTCTTTGTTCCGTAGAAGCCATTATGGTGTGGGTTTGATGCCCCAGAAATTTCAGTCTGATTCTTCCTCTGTATGCCTTAAGCGTAGATGACAGGTCAACATATGTTATACACGATTTCTCCTAGTATGCATGCACATTTTGAGAGGTATTTTTAACCGTTGATGTGAATTAACAATAGTGAAATTGTAATTCAAAAATAAAAAGTGGAGAGCTAATTGCACTAAGGTTTCCCTGTGGAAAAACTTACTGTCAACATCTAGCTACTTTGGAAAAAGTTACGTCAAGAGAAAGGGCCTCTCACTCTCAGGAATCTCATCTCAAATAGAGTCAGCGAGGTTAATGTAAAAGGATGGAATTGATTCTCATTTTACTTTTGATAAAATAAGAAGGGTGTTCTCTTGAAAACAAGTGTTCATGTACTAGAACCCTATCAGAAGGTAATTCATTTACCCTCTTACTATCATATATGGAGAATACACTAGAGAGGTGCTAGAAATCAGCTGAAGTAATCCCTTAAATCAGTTTTTCTAATCAGGCATCTAAATCTTTGGTTAAATATTTGCTTTACTTAAATTGATCGTATCACATGCCACATAGCTCATAATTTTGTGACCAACACGAAAAATTGAGCAGATTTTGCTCCCCACCAATCCGAACTTCTTTTCTTTACCAAAATCAAGATGATATTCCATGTCACTTTTGTATTTTTGTCAAAAAGACAATCTTTCAAATGCCTATTGTCAGATGAATCGTGAAAATGTTTGAGTGGCCTGAGAAATTTGTATACGTGTGAATTGCTGGATTGTGTGGAGCACATCTCCTTTATGAGGCTTTGTCTTTTAAGATATTAGGGTCCCCTAATTAAGGAAATTCATCTAATAGTTTTTGCTTGTTCTGTGCATTATCCCTGTAGTGTTACTTAATCAGTCAACAATTGATTATCAGGTAGTTTCCACTTCAGGAATAGAATACGTGCAATGGAGAATTCACTATCATGTATCGGAGAAAATAAAGTTCACTAATGTCAACGAACATCATCTGGTTCGAAAAAGGTTCTAATCTGAAGCAGAAAATATAAGGAAATATTCCTGTTTCCCAGAAAACATAGCATGCCGACACCATATCAAACTAACTCAGGTATGTATGCTATACATTGTCCATTTTGACACATTGTTTACTTGGAGAAAACTTTAATTGCATTGCCGACATCCGTACGTAGCCTTTCTTTTTCAAAAATATAGGTTTGAATTCTGGCTATATAGTTAACAAATTATATTAACCTCAGGATCGGATGAGATGCCATATAATGGTAGGACTCCACCAGCAAATTAAAGTAGCTAGCTAGAATAATCATTTTTCACACTGAGGAATATTATCGTTTCAATTTGCCACCAGTTAAGTCACCTATCACATTTTATACCTTGTTCTCTAGTCTTTAATTTTTCATATTTGCACTTTTAAAATCCTCCTATGTAATGGCATTTTTCTAATTTACTTAGAATCATTCACAATCTTAAGTTCAAATTTGAGGTGTTAAGAAATAGCACCTATGGCGTTCAAGAAATCTTAACTGAAATTTTTTAACTAATTGTCATGAAGTTTTATTTTACTCTATAAATGGTAGAAAAAATTGGAACATATTTCGGTGAATCCAGCTTAGTTATGACACCATTTTTCTTTCTTCTCTTTTCTCCTCTATCAAATTGAGACCGTTTGTTCATGAAAGTATAGATGCTCCTGCTTTGAGCCGCATTTATACAGCTAATGGGTTTAATTTAAGGAAAAGATAATGAGCTCATGTGAAGCTATAAAGCACAGGCACTAGCTTGAAGAAGAAATTAACGATTTAAACCTTCCCTATACCTTACTTTTGGCCCATAGCAAATAAACACCGTTCTTTAGTTATGGCTGCGCACGTGTTCCATTTGTTAAAAATTTATGGTCATCTCACTTTTTTGTTTTTGTTTTTCTTAGAGTAGTAGCGTTACACCTCTTTGTGAATTCAAGTTCAACCTCCTTAATAATTTTGATGTCATTGCATTTAATTCCAAACAAGAAAAAATAAAACAAAAATCCTGGTACTCAAAAAAGGGAGTTGACATGCATGGATGTTTGTTCTTTATTGATGATCATGGAATATGAAATACAGTTGGGTACTGATTCCAATGATGATATTGGTATTCTAATAAACAGGAAACTAAAATCTGACTAAATTGGCTCCAATTCTCCAAAGCGGCCAATTAACAGCCTCGAACTTGCTAGAATATGATACGATTTTGAAAAAAATTTAAGTTATTATTTGATTTGTCTCGTATTGAAAGTATCTAAAATAAGTTATTATTTTATTTATATAATATAGTTATTCTATTTATTTTTGAATATAATAATTACGCGTGAACAGAATAATAATATAATACTAAAAAATAATCACATATGTTAACAAAATAATTACATAATACTGAAGAGTATTATTTTAAATCTTTTGTACTATATGTGAAAAATCAAATTAAAATTTTTTCATGTTTAAAATCAAATAGTATTTTTTTTTTGGTCAACTATAGTCTATAGGAACCAAACAATAATATATTTTCTCAATATTTAATTAAAAAGTTTTGCGGCTACCACTTTACTCTAGTATATATATATAGAAGGATTTGCAACCAAATGCTATCATCCAAACAAACTAAAAACCAAAGCTCAACTCTTCTTGTAACCTAAGAAGGAAGCAACATGGGAGCCAACTTTTCCAACTATGACTATGTTGATAGATTTTCATCACAGTCATCATCACGCGTCCTCACCTTCCATTCCACTGCTAAATGGAAGGCTCACTTTGATGCCTCCAAAGCAACTGACAAGCTGGTAAGTTTTGTAGCTAAAAAAAAATCTCCAATATCAGTAACATATTAACTGTTAAATTTTTTGGTTTCCATGAGCTAATTAATGTTTCTCTGCTGAAGATGGTGATCGATTTCACGGCTACATGGTGTGGACCTTGCAAATACATGGACCCTATTATCAAAGATTTTGCTGCAAAATACACAGATGTTGAGTTCATCAAGATTGATGTGGATGAGTTAATGGTACCACTCATTTTGCCTTTAGCAGTATTTATTAAGTTGATTATTGTTTAAGGAATTAACACAGCATAATATTAATAATAAAAGGAAGTGCTTTAATATCATATGCGGTTTTCTGCTTTACTCAATATCTTTAATTTGCACCAAATGAGGAAATAATAGATTTTCACACAAATGTGCATATGAAAACAGGAGGTGACCCAACAATTCCAGGTTCAGGCAATGCCAACATTCATTCTGATTAAGAAAGGCAAAGTTGTTGACAAGGTGGTGGGGGCAAGAAAGGACGAGCTGCAGAAGCTCATTGAGAAACACAGGAAATGAGTGGATCGTCTTGCATAATTATAGAGTCTCCTCTGCATTATAAGTTGGTCTTACGAGTATATGCTACTGTGAAGTGTGAAGGGAACAAGAAATTTAATATGTTGGTGTACTTGTTTGCCATGGCAGCCTATTTAATATGTAAACCTATATGTTGTGTTTCAGTAGTACTAATGTTTAATTATAAAATGACACCAGTGTTTCAAGTGGACGAGATGGATAGGGAATAAGTTAGAGACTGTATTTTTATGTACCAAAAATTGTCTAATCTATAAATTAAATTGTAGCAGATGTTGCAATAATTATTTTTCCCAAGCCCTTAATTAATGATGCTCGCTTTTCCAAAGCCAATTCTATTTTTGTACTTACTGATTATAACTTTGAATTCGAACATGAAATCGAAGACAATTTTAATACTACTCAACTACAAGCCGTTTGATTTTAAAGCGAATTCTGATACACTATAACTCTTCTTTTCAAAACTGCCTCTTCACGAGCTTCTCTTGCTCTCCTCCCTTTCTGTCATTAAGAATTATTATATATATTAATTTCATAATAATTGTAATCTGTTTTAAATATAAGCTGAATGTTTGTTATATTAGAATCTTTTCTAATGAATATTAACTTTTATAATATATTACAATATAATTTTATATTAATAATTGTTTTTAGTATTTTTAGCTACTTTGGATTTTATATTAATTTTAAAAATTAAATAAAAAAATGAACCGTGCATGGGAACAACACTAGCTATAAGGTTCTAATGATCTGCGTTGGCGTTTGCACCATGTTAGGCGTTCCAACTTCCAAGACATTAAACACTACCAGCTTCTCATGTTTTAGTGTCTTATATTTATAACACTCAATTTGAGGTTGCACCGCAACCACTAACAGATTTTTAAAACACCAATTAATGATGAATTGAGAATTCATTTGAGGGTCAATACCTAGTTTCTGTCATAATTTAATGCTGAAAATGTCTTTTATAAACATATCGAGTTAATTAACTAACTTTTAGTAGATTACTGAGCTTTTCTAGAGGTGGTCTTCATATTTTTGGTGTAAGACTAATATTTACTTGGATTTTGGCATGCTTTGATCATTAGTACTTTCAATGAAATTTAAACTTTTGATTTTATTTCAAAATTCACCCTATATTAAGTTTAGTTTACCAACTAAACTACATCTAATAATTAATATAGACTAATTAAACTTTATTACGCAAATAAAATGAAATCATAAAAGTGAACGGTATTTGTTAGACATGACAAATAATGTTCCACAAACCACGTTATGGGCCAATCAACATGGTTTGTAGTTGTTAAAAGCATCACCGAAGGAAAAAGCCTTAATAAATTGAAGAGCGAATGTGGAAAGAGAAAGGTAACAGTAACTTGTTTTGGACCAAAAAGATGTTGATATACATTAGAAGGATATATTCTGTAGACAAGATTGATCTTTGAATTAAATTCTCTCCTTGTAACTTGTAAGAGGTGGAATTACCCTAGATGCAATATTGGATTTTACTAGTATTAATTATCATAAGTGTCAGCCATAAGTCGTTTGGTGTTACTATTAAATTTTTATTACTGCTATCATTTAAAATTAATCACATAAATATAGATATAAAGAGAGGATAAAGAAAATAAGTAAAAATTATAATTTATAAAACTAATCTATAGGGTTCCATAAAAAATAAAAATTATGGGGCTAATTTTGAGTGATTCTTATACTTTTTTGAGTAATAGTAGTATTAAAAACTCAATGTAAATCTTTTCTAAAATGCATGATTGCTATTATCCAAAATCATGAGAATCTCAACCAACAAAGTGTTGACTTAGTGAAAGTAGACTGAGCTCCAAAGTATTTTAAGTCAAAGGTCATGAGTTCGAACCCTTATAATCCCATTTGTTAGGATATATTTATCGGTTATTAATTACTCCATTCCCAAACATGGATTATTAGATAAATTATTTTTATATCTAACAAAATATAAAAATTACGCATATTTGTCACGTCAGTATAGTATAACATACTCATATAGTATCATAGAATCCCAAAAAAAAAAGCATGAGAATCTCAACTAATTTTTATTTTGGCCCGTAAAAAGGGGTTTAAATATTCTGAGGCTTTTGCTAAACGGGGTTAAGGGACAAGAACTTACACATGCATATCTAAGTTGCTGCCAAACAGACCACACATAGTTAAAAAAAAAAAGGATAAATTTAAGAGGAAAAAGATATAAAAAAAATCTTAATGGCAGAAGTTTTATTCTAATTGGACTTCGTTTTTGACTATAGAAATTGAGGGTTTGCGTTGATAAGTCAGTTATTCACGAGAAGCAAGAGGCGGTGTTCTCTCCCTAGGTATGCTTTTTTCTTCTAACTGCACAAAAGTGTTTATAGCTATTTCTTTTTTCATACAGCTATGTGCCTTTAGAATTATGAATTTTTAAGTTACTGTCTGGTCTAGTAACGAGGGATTTGAGTAATTCGCCAAAAGTTAAGGATTCAAGCCATGTTATCATGTAATTAATCAAAAAAGAATTATGAATTTTTAGGGTTCCTGTGTTCTTAAGCCTTTAGAAAAAATAATAAATTCTGTGTTTTCTGCACTTTTTTTTTTTTTTTTTTTG
>QAOA01001229.1:215392-231335 GCA_003255065.1 Cercis canadensis
TTTTTTTTTTTTTTTTTTTTATGGGTTTTATTTATGAAAGTAGACGTAGACATCAAAATTGTCCTTTTTGTATATTAAGTGATTGTCTTTACGTAAAAGATGTTTCTTTGAAGTCTCTGATTGAATTTCATTCCTTGTCAATGTAACTGATCGATAGAAAAAGCTATCTATCGATTATATCATAAACACATGGTCTTGTTCTTGATTCGTTTTAATTATTTACTTCTGTGTGTTCTTCTTGAGGCCAATTTCTAGCCTAAAAAATAGACCGATGGTAGAATGCTAATACTAGCTTTCTCTACGAGGAAGATTGCATTTAGTTTTTCTAAGTAGACAATATTCGATCACTTTTGATATGAAATTATGCAAATTATTTTAACTAGAATCATGCCTCTCCAGTTCTCTCAAATACTTGTCCTTATGTAGATGTTGTTTCTCTACGGTTTCAGATTGAATGAATTTTATTTCTTGCCTGTGTCTCAGCTATTAGTAGTAGAGGTATTCTGTGTTTTCTGAACTTTGGCTCGATGGGTTGTATTTATGTAAGTAGAGGTACGTAGAAGGTTTCTTTCCAAAGTTGTCCTCTTTGCATAATATACCTGCTTGTCTTTTATGTTAAAGTTGTTGTTTTAAATCTTGTTTTGAATTGCATTCCTTGTCAATGTGACAACCAGATGGTAAAAGCTATACGTAATTGATTATTTCATAACTCCATGGTTTTCTTGATTAGCTTTTGATTCCTCTCTTCCCTTTGTTCTTCTTGAGCCCAATTTAAGAACTCAAATTAACAGAGAAACGTTTTACTAAAATGCTGATGCAACTTTTCTCTGTGCCTCTGATAAATCTATCAGCAGATTCAGCACCATGCGAAGTATAAAACAGAAGCTGGAAGGACCAGAGCGAGAAGGAAGTGAAAGCAGCAACTGGTCACGTCTCCCACAAGACATTTCGGAATCGATTCTAAAACTCTTGAGCTTGAGAGATTATCTCCAATTTGGTCTTGTATGCACATCTTGGAGAACTATAGTTGCTAATGCCATAGCAAGTAAGCATTACCTTCCTGCTCCTCAAGTGCCACTACTCATTCTAAATAGAGCCCCAGATTCTCATATCACCGACCCTTGCTTTTTTGACCTAAGCAAACAAAAGTTAATTCACCCCAAAAAACCACTATATAAAAGAAGTCAGTATTGTGCTGGTTCATTTGAGGGTTGGTTCTTCATGGTTGATAATGCTGATCTTTTGAGTTCTGAGGATAGGAGATTTTCTATTAATCCCCACTCTTCACCATTTTTCCTTTTAAATCCTATCTCAGGTGATAGAATTGTGCTCCCATCACAGTTAACGATTACTCCACACATGAACCCTAACCGACCTCTTTTTACAAAAATTGTGGCTTCTTCCAGTCCCAATTGCCAAGACTGTATTGTTGTGGGTCTACTCGAAACTAATTGTCACCTTGCTCTTTGTAAGCTAGTCAACAAGTGTTGGACTCTCATTGAAGCAAAAACAACTATGGTTTTCTTGGATATAGAAATCATTGGCAAAACATTGTATGCGCTAATTGATGATGGAGGAGGTGAGTCCACAATATTTTATGATCTCGAAGATGCCAATGCCCCAAAATTTAACATGTTAGCTTCACTTCAGCACAAGCCAAAACGCCGTCCAGGCATTACTGCCCGTGTGGAGGGCAGGACTGAATATGTCACTGATAGTGATTTCACTTACTTGGCTAGAGATAATGTTTCTGGAGAGTTGTTGATGATTAGGATGCTAGTTGATTATGCTTGTAACAGTGACGGCACCGCCCTCGTCCGCCATATCTTGTTCATAGATGAATATGTTATTCCACCTCGTGCTAAAGAATTTCGAGTGTGGAAGATGGACAAATGTGATAGGCATGGCACTCATTGGTTGGAGCTTGATGATTTGGATGGTCGTTTATTATATTTTAAAGGAAGTGGATCTATTGTAATCTCAAACACCTCCCTCAATGACCCTCAAGAGTTTGTCAAAAGAAATTGCATTTATTTCATCAGTTCTTCCAAAGACGAATGGGGATCATTGCAGATTGAAATTGGCAGGTTCTGCATGACTGACAAGAGCATGAAACTTTTTCGTCCCAGTGATTTGAGTGCTGCAAATCAAGCAACGATGCCAAAGAGTTTCTGGTTTATACCAAATATTTCATAAGCCATCATGAGTACTTTTTGTTTTGTAAGTTTGTGCCCTCTTTTAATATGGTTTGGATGTTTATCTGTTTATAGAGATTGTAAACATTCACTTCCTGTGGACCTGCCTACGCATGAAATAACATTTCAACACTATTTTATCAGTTATTTTTTTGGTAAAAATTATTTGATCAGAAATAACTTAGTTAATGGTTTATTAATTATAGAATGAATATTGGAAAGTTTTTCTCCTTAGTATAGTACATAGTGTTACTGGTACCTGAATATCTTTTGCATACTCGTTGAAATATCAACATTCTAAATAAATCTTTAAGATTGTGACTAAAAAACTGTCATTCTTTTGCAAATGAAAAAAATTTGGAAAACCAATATTGAAGGAGGTCTAATCACAACTCTTATAATCATTAAAAATTAAGGTATTTAATATCAATAGTTTTATTCTCATCATATATTCTTATTCTCTTTCTCAATACATTGCACACTTTTATATCCAAAAGAAAAAGTTTAGAAATTCTAGAAGGGAATGAATGCCTTTACCTAAACGAAACGAAAATAAAATGTCTAAATAGAATATGTTTATACTTATAATTTAACTTTTAAGCCTCCTAATCGAAACCATTGCTTCATTCCCACTTGAAAGTTGATTCTTGCTCTAGAGTAGTGATTTTGTTTACTTTTTCCAATATAGGAGTATCCTAGTATTATAATTAGGATTTGATTCACCGACTATGTAAAAAAAAAAAAATTACATAGTAACCTAACCATGTGTTGTTATTTATAAAAAAATTGTTGACATTTTTTTATTGTTATTAAAATATCTTAAATACTTTAATGATTTGACACTTTTTTATTTGATGATATTTGTATAAAATTCTGCCCTAGCTAGTAGTGGTATCAAGACTCAAATATAAACTCTTTAATTAATATTAAAAAAAAAAGTCTAATCCGCACAAATGCAGTGCACAAATATGCTTTTCAGAGTTGATCTGGGCTTATAGATGTCATTATTGATTAGGTTTACTTTTGTTCCAATTTATATGGGTGTATCCTAGTATTATAATGAGTAAAATTTCTTTTTGATCATTCAAAAATTTTATAAATTGTCATTTTATTTTAAATTTTTTTTTATGTTACTTTAATCCTTCAATTTATAATATGTTTATCAATTTAATTAATCTTCTGTCTAGGTCTGTAATAAAGTTTGAATGAAAATGTGAATGTTATGTGCTGATTTGTTACATTAAAAAAAGACAAAAAAACTCCTTCTCTATAACCCATCATCCCCTCCCTCTCACTGCAACTCTTCCTCTCTCTCATTTCTCTCTCTCTTTGCTGACATATAACCCTTGCTGGATGAGAGCCTAGACGGGTTCAGAGGGAGAAGGTAGTAAACTTCACCGCCGTAAAGCTCTTTGTTGTGAAGCATGGGCTCCGAGAATATGTCACGGCGGCTCCGGAACATGCCGTGGCCGGGGAACCCGTTGGTTATGCATTCCACGGTGATGGGAGTGTATAGGTCCATGATACCGCCACTGAAGGTGACGACTTTGACCATCATTTCGTCCAGAGCGCCATGGTTGAACCCTTTGAAAACGCAGTTTCCCATTGTTAATTGTTCTTGTTCTTGGTTTGGATTGAGGAAAAGAGAGTTTTGACTTTTAGAGGAGGTTTAATATTTGACCGAATTTACATTTACATGGTTTGAATTTGAAGGGTGATCGAGGAAGTTTCTTGAGGGTTTCTTCATGGAAGAAGTAGCCGACACAAAAGGACAAAAGGTATCAAATCCCTTTATTCTTTGCAATCCGTAATCAGATATATAATTGCCTTTGTGGTATATATGGTGGGTGCCTTTTATAGCGGGGTGGACCCATTTAACTTGTGTTTGTATGTAACTCACCATTATAATCACGATTATTATTTAATTTTCCAGAGAGAGGGAGAGGACGATGGGGCAGAGAGAGAGAGAGAGAGAGAAAGACTTGCAGAGAGAGGGAGGACGGACGATGGGGAAGAGATCTAGAGAGAATGGTTTTTTTTTTTTTTTTTTTTTTAATGTGTAAGTCAACACATAATAGTTATGTTAGCATTTAGTGTCTCATGTGAAAATTTTCATTAAATCTTACTAATGAACTTAAACAAATGACTAAATTGACAAATAGATCATAAATTAAATTATTAAAATGGTACAAAAATAAAATTAGGGATTAAAATGATAATTTAAATTTTTTTTAAAAATAAAAANTTTTTAAAAAATAAAAAAAGAGTTTTACTCTATTATAATTAATAAAAAGAAATTCTAACCGGCACAAATTTAGTGTTCGAATATGCTTTTTAGATTTGATGTCGGCTTATATATACTTGCCATTATTTAAAAAAGTAAACCCAGTAGGTTTAGTTAAGGAAATTAAATAATATTTTGCTTGGACTAACAGCTCATGATGGATCAATGCATGTGGGTTGGTAAAAGTTGTTGCTAGCTTATAGTTGTTATGACCACTTTGTGTTATCGAATGGTTGCCAATAAGTCCATGCATGTGCCATCAAAACTTCCCTACCACTCTTTAATTATCCATCGCTATATGTCATTTTATACCTTCCATAAAGATATCAGTGTCATATTCCAAAGCTCAATTAGGTAATAAACAAACGCTGTAATTAGATGCCAAAATAGTAGAAGTCTATATCCACTCACAAAAGTTGAATCTTTTTTAACGTAGAATGTTATAAATGATGCTGTCATTACTTAACTCGCATACTTCTATATATTGTTTTATGTTTTTCTGTCTCCGTATTAAATTTGATAATGACATTTCAGAAACAGCAGCACTCAAACTGAACGATATCTGTTATACATGCTCTTATGAATACCGTGCCTTTAACTTTCGTTGAATTCGTAAGTTCCAAAGGTGTTAAAAGTACATAATCTATTGTATCTGAATAAGTAGTACAATTTAATTTGCAACATCATATACGCATGTATAACGTGCAGTAAGTATCAGTGGTATCTCAATTGGTTTTGTTTTTAGCTAGGAGATGAATAATTTTGGAATCAATGATTGGTGCAGTTAGGAATTGTTTTAAGAATTTGGGACCATTTTCCCTTTCTGTACTTTTTTAATTCTTGTCCTTCTTTCCCCCTTTTCTCAAATTTTCTCTTCAATATGAAACTGAGCAAAGAAAGAAGATGCCTTGTTCCTTTTGATCCGCAATTCAGTATGTCTAACAGCTCATGGGTTTGATTTGACAAAAAGATCATCAGTACATTTGATGTGAGAAATAAATTTCAGATGCTACAAGAGTTCAATCTGAATCTTCCCCATCAATATAGGAACCGTTCTTTCATTTATTCAATCGTACCAAATGGAATAAACACTGCTCTTTATGATTATCTTGTTTTTCTAACTAACATATTTATTGTCCGGATTAAATTGTCCCACTTTTGTTAGTTGTATGTAATATACTGCTGTGTATTCTGAATACATATGGTAAACAAGGCTATATATACTTCACAGATAAAAATGGAAAATCTTAGTACTCAAAAAAGGGAGAATGATAATACTTCTTCTATATTGGGAGGCATTTGATATGGCAATAGATGCATAAGATACCTTAGTAATGTCCAGATTAAATTGAATGATTTTCTTTGTGAATTCTCTAACACTGGCATGGTTCTGGGTTTGATTGAACCGAGAAGATGGGTTAATAGAGGTGACAAAATTAACTTGACTGCTAAACAAGAAAAGGATTATAAGTATTTGATAATAGGGTATCTAGTCACATACTGGTCTAAAAATGCTGGCATACTAAATATCCAGTGAGAACTGTTCTACTAATGTCAATGATGTCTATTACTGATATAGCAACGGGTACTTATGCTATCAAACCTGTCAGTATTACTTGAAGGGTCCATTCAATATTAACAGCTTGTCTCTCAGCAAGAATCTGATACGTTTTAAAGGAAAATGATAACAGCTTGCCACTACCTTTTTACTCCTATATATATACAAGCCTTTCCTCCCAAATACTATCATCCACACCAAGTTAGAGCTTAGAAGCCAAACCACTTCTATTACAGCTCCAAAGATCGATTTTGATTCATCATTTCCCGCAAGGAAGCAACATGGGAAACAACCTTTCCCAGACAGGGTGTGTTGGTAGCTTACAGCACTCACCCCAAGTTCTTACCTTCGATTCCTATGCTAAATGGAAGGCTCACCTTGATGCCTCAAAAGAAACTAACAAGCTGGTAAGTTTGGTAGTTTATAATCTCCTACAGGTAACACTATCAACAGGTCCAGTTTAGAGTTTTCATGATTCATTAGATAATCTTTCTTAATTTGCTAAAGATGGTGCTGGATTTCACGGCTACATGGTGTGGACCTTGCAAATACATGGACCCAGTGATCCAAGAGTATGCTGCACAATTCACAGATGTTGAGTTCATCAAAATTGATGTAGATTCGTTACTGGTATAACTCATTTTCTTTTAGAATAGTTCATAAGTTACATGCTAAAGTGTTCTTTTACGGTAAGATATGATTTCCAATATTAATATTTTATTCAATACTAGTTTTTTAGATCATATTAAATTTGATGCAAATGTGTAAATAAATGGAAACAGGAGGTGACCCAAGAATACCAGGTACAGATAATGCCAACATTCATCCTTATTAAGAAAGGCAACGTCATGGAGAAGGTAGCGGGAGCAAGAAAGGAGGAGCTGCAGAAGCTGATTGAGAAACATAGTAAATGAGTTCATAAGGAGACACCCAAATAATGAGTACTAGATATTCCATTAGGGATGTTTAGGCTCAAATCTATTGACAATAAGTGGGATAGGATTTAAGAACCGGAGATTGACTATTCCATGTTATATGTAATTCTATCAAAACCAAAAAATAAAATAAAAAATGAATGCAGATTATTTAATAAATACATTATTGACTTTTGAAATAATATTTTACTGTATTCATTAATTATATGGCAACGAGACAAGGACAACTCATCATTTTGATGTGGTATCCTTAGCCTAGCGATTCAAAACATGCTATAGTTTCACATTAGATCCAAAGTCAGAATAAAATGCAAGAAAGTTTTTGGTATGTTACCTATTTTTTTTTTAGTTTCTACTCTTAGGGTTTGTTTGGGAGTTGATTTTGGGGGAAAGGAAAAAAAAAAAAAAAGGAATGAGAGAGTCTATTATCTTGTTTGGGAGTTTTAAGTTTAAAAGGGGAGGGGAATCGAGGGTTAAACTCTGACCCTTGCACTTCTTTTTTTTATCCACAAATTTTAACCCCCCAAATTATAGAGTTTAGAGAGGTAAAGAATTAATTTATTGTTTTGCTCATGCTGTCACATAAAGAAGCAAAGTACCTGTTCCACCTTTGTGCAATCGTTGCAGGCAGCACAATTTCGTAAATGAGTTCTACTTCCTTATCTCTCCATAACATAGCGTCCACCATAAATTTATAAATATATATATCATTAAAATAGTCAATAGCTCAATATATATTATCAATATTAATCGGTTAAAAATTTATTCTTCTTACTTAAAATTAATTCTTTTAAATAAATCAATAGCATATAATTCAGTTATTGTCAAATTTATTTTTTAATAAATAAATAATAATTACATTTATAATTAAAAAAATTGAATTAGAAAAAAGAGAGTGAAAAGATAAATTAGTAAAAATATTTTATAACAGGACTTTTCTTTTTTATTTTATTTTATTTTGCTCATTTTAATCATCTAAATAAATGAGAAAAAAATCTCTCATTTTTCCTTCTCTTCCTTTTCCTGTCTTTCCTATCCTCCCCTCTTATTTCCCCTCCAAAAGAACTTCCAAATAGACCCTTAAGGTAAAGAATTTATTGTATCTGAAAAGTAGTATATCTTTACACATCGTTTACGTAAGTAAGTATGTATGAAACGCAGTAGTTAACAGTGGCAGGTTCTTCGTTAAATGGTTTTAGTGGTAGGTAGAATATCTTAATGCGTCTAATTTTGGCGCAGTTAGTTGGCACCATTGGTTCTTTTTGTATCTTTACTTTTTGCCTTTGTTTCTTCTTTTTCTGTATTTTCCATCCAATATAAACTGAGATAACTGCACATAGTAGATGCCTCTCATGAACAGTACCTAATTCAATTTGTGTAACAGCTCATTGCTTTGATTTAACAAAAAGATCAATTTTTTTTTTAGAAAGTCCAGATGCTAATGAGTTCAATCAGAGCCTTCCCTTATTGATAAAGAAACCATTCTTTATGCTTTGTTTAAAAACTAAGAAAGAAAATTAAAAACAAATTTATACAAACAAATAAGTTCATACATTATCCTGTAATATTAACTCTCTAGCATGTATTATATTTATATTCATTTTAAAATAATTTCTCTTATCCTTTTTTTTTTTTTGTAAATAGTGATACGAGTTAAATATATTTTTCGTCATTGAATTATTTTTTAAATGTCATTTTAGTTTTTAATTAATTTATCTTTTGTGTTGTTTTAGTTCTTAAATAATCACTCTTATTCTCGCTAAATCAATTCTTTAAATGATTATTTTTTGTGCTACAGATAACTGATTTGACATACAATATGATTATTTGAGAATTAAAGTGACACAAAAAATAAATTAAAGATTAAAATAACATTTAAAAAATAATTCAATGACAAAAAATATATTTTACTATTCATTAAATCATGTCAAAGCTTAATTATCTGGTTTTTTTTTTTTTTTTTTTGNTTTTTTTTTTTTTTGGGATGGTCTAGATTAAATTATTCCACTTTTATTAATTATTCTAAAGGGATATTGTAATTAAACAAAAGGCTTTACTTTTGTATATAAAAAGGAAAAGAAAAAGCGTTATTGCCCAAAGAAATTGAAGAATGATACTCGGTGTTTCTTCTACATCAATGATGTCATAGAATGCGAACAGCTGAAGTAGTGGGAATGATGTCAGCTTAGGATTCGGGAAGAATAAGGTACGTTCTAAGAGAAGATAATATAATATAATAGTTTTCCTATTACGTTCTGACGTTTATATACAAGGCTTTCCAAACGCTACCATTCAAGCCAAATTAGAAGAAGAAACCAACATGGGAGCCATCTTATTAGTGCATGTTTAGGGCAGCCACCTTCCCCTTCAAAAGCCCGTTCCTACTGGGATATCTCTGAGTCGAAACCAGATTTTGGGGATGGTTGTGTTTCACCCCAAACATGCACTAATAGACAGCTTTGATAGATCATCATACTCATCCATTTTACATCCTTAACTTGGCTCGCTTTGACACATTCGCATAAACTAACAAGCTGGCAAGAGTTTGCTGCAAAATACACATGCAGGTTAAGTTCGTCAAGATTGATGTGTAAGAGTTATTGGTAACTCATCATTGTTTCCTCTTTTTTCTTTTCTGCTGATTGAATCAATTATAACATAAACTCATCCACATCAATCTTAATGAACTGAACCTACTTATTTTAAGTTCATTTTGTCAAGAATCATTTCAATTTTAAAACTTAAGTTGTTAGAGTATCAAGTGAAAGTTTAGGAATAGTTTTATGTTTAATATATTTCGCATGCAAAAGTCTTTTGAACTTAAAGCGTGAATAAAACACAAGTACACTAATATGTTTGTAAAGTAGGAATTAGAATATATGCGTTTAACCAATTCGAGAACCTTAGGTGGTGCTATGCATGTTTTGGAATTTAGGGGGTTTTGTGCACAATGTGATATCTTGATATTCAGGTCCTTATTTTGGAGACAAACTCATCAACTGTTGAAAACTTGCTGTAGAATCGTCCTATGAGCAGGATATCACACCTTCAGATACAGCGGGCCTATAGAGAAGCAAATTCAGTTGCTGATGGACTAGCAAAGCAAGCTTACTATTTACCACATGTTCACTTTTTGATGAACCACACCAGGTTCAATTTAAATTCTCTTGTACTTGATCTTAAGGAAACTTCTTTGCCAACACTTGTTTCTGCTCTAACTTCATTATTCTATATTTTGGGGCTATTACTACTTTTATACCTCAGTAATATGAGTCATATTTTTTTTTTGGAGACGGCCTCTTCGTTCCCTATTTTGCTCTGCCACCGTTAAAATACAGTCATGAACAGTAGCATTTTATTCTATGCATGATACTGATAACAACAATTTGGAAAGAGATACAATTTCGAAGGGGGCGTGTGAGAAAGAGTTAAGAGTGGAACCTTGAGAAGAAAAATTTCACTCAAAATAGAACTTGAGCTAGCTCTATGTCTATGAGAGGAAGTCTTTGTTACAGCTCAGGCTCATTGGGCAAATGATCTCAACAATTTGGTGGTAGAAGGAATATATATATATAGTGAATCTATTTGTTGGCGAAGTTATGGACTTAGAAAGATTTGGGACCACTACAAATTCTTTTTGTACTATTCTAGTTCTTTCCTATATTACTTCTTTTTTCTAAATTTGGCTCAGCATCGGATACCGTTGTCTTGAAGTTGATGTTCCCTCTGAGCCGCAATCTAATTTGTGTAACAGCTCATTGGTAAGGTTTGATGAGAGAAAGTTGAGATGCTAGAAGAGTTCAATCTTGACTTTCCCTTCTAAGATAGAAACAGTGCCTCTATGGCTATTTTATGGTCCAGATTCCTACGTACTCTGAAAGGTTATATTCTGGCAACCAATTTTCATTACAAATAGCAACACTCTTGTATTATGTTCTAATGGAACAAGTCAAATTTAGATTGTGCCAACATAATACAGTTTATGCCATGTGCGGCCCAAAATTTATGTGTCTCACTACTCGAAAGAGAAATAAACATAATGGGAATGATGGCAGGACCAGGTATTCACTCACTGGCTCAAATGAGTCTACATTAGCTCCAGTGGTCCATTTGAACAGCTTGCCACTAAGAAGAATCTGATACGTTTTAAAAGAAATGAGTTAAATATTTTTCCACATTGCTTTATCAGTCCTATTTAAGGCTTGCCAACCAGCATGCCATTCTATCGCCATAACCGGTTTTACAGCAACCTTTGTTCTTCCAACGCAGTACTGATACAGGTTCAGGAATCAGTTTTGGTTTATCAGTACCCTGCAGAAGGAAGAACAATGGGATTCAACTCATTCAACTTTGGCTATGTTGATAGATCATCACACTCATCCAACCTCCTTACCTTCCATTCCACTGCTAGATGGAAGGCTCATTTTGATGCCTCCAGAGAAACCGATAAGCCGGTATGTTCTGTAGCTATAATCTTTAATCAAAAACATTATCAGCTGGTAAAAATTTTGGTTTTCATGAGATAATCTTTGTTTGTTACAGATGGTGGTTGATTTCACGGCTACATGGTGTGGACCTTGCAAATTTATGGACCCTATTGTGCAAGTGTTTGCTGGAAAATACACAGATGTTGACTTCATCAAGATTGATGTGGATGAACTAATGGTATCGCTTCTTTCCTTTCATAACAAGTCATGTGTTAACTTTTTGTAGAAGGAACACATTTTATGTGTACATGTTAATCTTTTTACTATAACATATGCTTATCACTACTCACTCTAGAATCTTTGGATTATTTAAGCGCTAATTTGGATTGAAATTTATAAATGGAAACAGGGGGTGTCTGAAGAATTCCAGATACAGACAATGCCAACATTCTTACTGATCAAGAAAGGCAAAGTCGCTGAAAAGGTAGTGGGAGCAAGAAGGGAGGAGCTGCAGAAGATGATTGAGAGACACAAGATGTGAGTGTGTGATCAAGCACTGCAATTTATTCTACTGAGAAATTTCAAGGGACCAAGAATAAGACCAACAACTCATAAAAAGCTAAATAAGTTGGTGTGATTGTTTATCATATACCAATACGTTACGCCACGGCACTGATCCCTTCATTGTTTGAGTTCTTTTTTTCCTTACGAGTTGAAATAATGAGAACACTTTGAGTTCTTGGTTTCCCCTTGAGTTTATTGAGGAATTTTTCAGTATCTGTCAAAACCTAAGCAGTAACTATCACATCCATTGGATTCTTAATGATTTGAATTTATCATCAAGCTATTTTAGAACTAACAATATTATTGGTCGATCAACAAATTTCTCAAAGCATTAGCAGAAGAAAAGGTTTTACAAAACAAAGAAGCAAGAATAAAAACAGAAAGCCTGATGGGACCAAAGAGACTGAATATTGATCCATGTTAGATTATGAGGAAATATTCTGCAGACAAAACCAGTCAATACAGTTCTTTTTTTTTTTTTTTTCTGTCTTTTCTTTATGTTTTTATTTTTCTTCTTTTCTAGAAAAGAGGAACAGAAACACAGACTAACAAGGTATAATAATATTGATTATCCTGTTTAGCAGCTGCAAACACTAGCTTCCAAAACTACATCACGCTGCAGAAAAGGTAGCAACTCACTTTATTTGTATTATGCACAATTTCAAACCTAATAGTGGTATTACATATTTACAGCTAACTGATGTTTAGTGTCATATCAGTGTTAATGGAGAGTTACAGCCATTAGAAAAGATTGAATCACTTATCAACTTCACTCAGAATCCTCTTCAGATCATGCTTCTGTTGTGTGGTCAGCCGTGATGGAAACATGACATCAAACTTAATTTTGAGGTTTCCTTTCTTGCCTGGTTCCTTTGAAATGGGCATTCCTTCATTTCGGATCACCAGTTCATAGCCTGGTTTCACAATATCTGTTACTTGGATTGTGAGGTTTCTTCCATCCAAGGTTGTCAAGTTGAGAGTCTTCCCCGTGAGAGCCTCTAGAAGTAATATTTTCTGCATAACCACCAAATCATTTCCATCCCTCTTGAAGATAGCATGAGGTTTCTCATCCACCACAAAAATTAGATCAGCAGGAGTAGTTCCAGGTTCTTGGTTTCCTTTCTCAGGAAAAGTAATTTTTGTGCCCTTCTTCCAACCAGGTTTTATCTCTATCTTCAAGGTTTCTTCAACAGTCTTCAACTTACTGCAAAAAAATAGGGCCCTTTTGTGAAGCCAAAAGCATATACTTTGCAGCAAATTTAAAACAGGACAATTATGCTCCTATAACCAGCCAAATTTGTAGGTGAACAAAACTTAAACAACGTTATTACAAACCAATCAACATATTTATACAACTCAATTATATTTGATCTAATTGACATACACACTAGAAGGACCAAAGCAAAATCCAAAAACAATTAAAATAGGCCATCCCTTTCTACACAAGTGGGTAGACATGTGTGTCAGCATGCCTGGACAATTTTGAATAAGAAGCATCAAGCCAAAACTGCATATCTTGTTTTCTTATGCTGTTCCGAGTGTAAGGCCATATACGAAAAAGCCAAACCAGCAGCGTAGTAGCCAGATATATAAAAGAATAAAATGATGGCAAGACCATGGGATCAAGTATATCGCAAACTATCCAACAGTTGTACAACGTCATATGTTCAAAGTACAAGACAGAATCATTTAAAACTTATTGGCAGTTATTCAAACCAAAAAAAAAAAAAAAACACTTTGCAGTTGAACTGAGGTTTTATACCAAAAAGTTTGATAAACAAAGCAAATGTATAAGGATCCAATTTCAGAATACAATTTCGTTTGATGACAGTTCTATGACAAATAAGTGGTAAGAGTTTCAGAATATGTAAATTCCTCAATTTAAATGGTTGCTGAGACACTTGAAACATCTAGATGTGACTTGCTTTAGCTTATTGCCGACACAAGCATGGGAAGGTTAAATGGTAGTATTGAATTTCAAACATACTTTCAATTGTCATCAGTACCTAAAGTCTATACTAATGAGATAATGTAAAAACAATATGCCTTTATTTACTTTGTCATTTTTTATATACCCAGAAGATCAGAAGTAAAAATGCATGAATTGCTGCATGAAATGAGAAATTGAAGATACTAATTACCCAAACTCGTCAGTAACAGTCCTTGAGATTTTGAGCTTCTTTTTGCAGCCCTTGTAAAGATCCTCAAGGCTAGACGCCAATTTGGTCTCAGTTGCTGTTGCCCCTGCCTTATTGTCCTTGTCTTTCTGACTCCTAAAATTCCCATTACCATTTTCCTTGTTGACCCGATCAGAATTGAGAGGATATTGCCCATAGAAATCATAGATCTGGCGCTTCTTAGGGTCACTTAGAACATCATAAGCCTCAGAAATTTGCTTGAATTTGGCCTCTGCTTCATCTTTCTTAACTGGGTGTTGATGATTCTTATCTGGGTGCCATTTCATGGCCAATCTCTTGTAAGCCTTCTTCAGCTCCTCATCGGTGGCATTTCGATTCACCTTCAGTACCCTGTAGTAGTCCACTGCACCCATCTTCTCTAAATTCAACTTAACTTTGCTTAAAAATCAACGCTTTATAGGTTGAAGAAGCTTTCTCTGTTCTGGGTTTTGCTCTGTAGCTGCAAATGTGTGAGGGGTCGGTGAGGTCCAACAACACCAAGTCTGCGGCCAGCTGTGAAGGAGAGAAGAGGAAGCAAATACGCAAGAATAGCAGAAATCACGGTTAAGAACAGATTTCAGTGAGGGGAAGAGAGAGAAAGCTAAGAAATAATTATAAAGTCTAGAAGCGGAGAAAAAATATTTTCATTTTTGGGTTTTGGAAGTTAAGAGAGAGTTGCTGCTGTAACAGCTTGTGGATCTCAATTGTTCACCAAAGTCCAATAGATAAAAGCCAGATATTCATAAAGATATAACAAAAGTATGCAACTTTTTTAAAGGTCAAACAAGGGCGAGTTACCGACTATCCCATAAAACTCTCACAATATAATGGTATTTAAAATTTAGCTTATTTTTAAAATATTAATGATACATTTTTTTTTATATTCTCATTTTACCTATAAATGCAATAGTATTTAAATTTAATTAGAGTTGTCAAAGTCTAAATTCAATTTCTTTAGATATTCTTAAACTTTTTTATAAACCCAAGAGTTTAATTTAGTAGTAAAAATGTAATACGTCTATCAAAATTATTTAAAATTTAAATTTTTGAGTCAATATTTATGAATTTTTTTAAATATATTAAATTAAAACTAGTTTAAAAATATTCTTATCATTAAAAAAACTTTTTATAAGACTCTATTTTTTATGTCTCCTACAACTCTTTTGTAATTTTTTTTTTCTTAAAGTGATCTATTTAACAATCAACGAAATGTTAATTAATGAATTTATATAAACTGTCGTTTGGGCTTTGGGAAGATCCCATAAAATTAGATGGAAAGTAATAAAGAGAAATGAATTTATATAATTTGATTTAGGTGTGAGAGATGTGTTGGTGACAGACGTGTTAGTTGATCAGACTGAAAGAGTTTGGTTAAATATTAAAATAGAGAACGTGGAGTGGAGTGGAAGAAGTGGCAGGCAGCAGCTGGAGTGACAAGAAAGAAAGAGAGTAGTATGAGTAATGAGTATCTTTCTAGTCGAATTCTTCACTGGCAATGGCATTACAAGAGTTTCTTTCAAACCAAGTTACATTACATAAAGTGAATTAATATTTTAAAAATTAGACCGGATCGGTAAGCGTATTATTTTAAAGGATGAGTACGGATTAAATTAATTTAACAAATTGAATTAAATGATTAGACCAATGACATTATAAATATAATATATATATATATATATATATATATATATATATATATATATATAATATTTAATGTGTCTATTCTATTATATATTTTAAGTTATAATAAATATATTTTTATGTAAATTTATTAATAAAATTAAAGTTGGTTTAGTGTCAAAT
>QAOA01001229.1:232499-441465 GCA_003255065.1 Cercis canadensis
TTTTTTTTTTTTTTTTTTTTTTTTATCTGATTTGGGAATGACATTTCCATTATATTATAAATTGGCACGTTATTTATTATGATTATTATTATTTTTTTTTCTTTGGGAACAAGGAAAACAAATAATAGATTTTCTTCACATCGTTAGGACTTAGGGTGCAGCAGAAAAAAAGAAAAAACAAAAACAAAAACAAAAAGAAAAACAAAACAAAAACAAAAACAAAAAATTCACAGCGTTAGGGTTTTTCTGTCCTGCACTCTCAGCCGCACCCAGTCTCGCTAGCTCTCGCACACTGCTCTCAGTTTTACACTGTACGCTCTGGATTCCTCTCTGGTCTCCATCGAGGTACAGCTCGCAGCCCCAACTCCATCTCATCCACTCTCAAACTTAAGCGTTCCCTTCTAGGTTTCCGATTTACCAATCTACCTTCGCAGGTGTTCCTCTTCGGCGGTCGACTTCTCCCGCCGCTGCCATCACTGACGTAGACTGTATTTTGCTGTCTTAGAGCTCAATTTTCCCTCAGGTTCTATCTTTGTTTCTATCTCTCTCTCGCAAAGATTATCCTATCCCCCTCCTTCTGTATTTCTTTATCATTTCTGTGTAAATTCACTGGTTAACTAATTATTTTTATTGCGGGTAATTCATCTTGCGTTGGGATTTCGGAAGATTTGATTTTCTTGCCCATCCTTTTTGGTCCCTTGCATGATAGCCATTAGCATTTGGGGTTGCTCTTTTGCCGTTATTATAATTGTTATTAGTTAGTGGGCTGCGAAGTAGTGGTTATATTTGATTCAATTAGTTTATACTATTTATGGCATCTTTTGAAAAGAATTAATCTAAGGGGTAGCAAATACTTTTGATATTTGGATTGGGATGCACTGATTATTGATGTTTAAAGGGTATGAACTGGCATGCCCAAATTTCTTCAAATTTGGGGGTGTTTTTCTAGAAAGCGGTATGGCACACTTAGCTCCCCTGTAAATCTTAGCATCTCTGGGCTGGTTTTTGCCTGCTGCATTTGCTTGCTCTTGAATGTCTTTTGAAGACACAGTTGTTGCTTCTGTAGATTTTTTGAACCACCTCACTCTGAGGTTTTTCAATTTTAAAGCACTGGCTGCACCATTGATGCTATACCTGTTTCTTATTTCCTGGATTTCTTTGTGGTTTTAAATTACTGTTTATTCAGTTGATAAGTTTTCTTAGGTAGAAATCTACATATAAGTATTAACAATAAGGTTATGTACTCTGTGAATGAATGACAAACAGCTGGTACCATGACTGATTTCCATGTCACTTGGTCAAAAGATTCTTGTAAATCATTTTGTACATATGATATTTTCCTTCTCCTGGTGTGTGCAGCTCCCTCCATTAGCCATAAGGTGGCATTTTCAAGCCTAAGGCTCTGCTCAATGCATTAATGCAAAATCATGTTAGAAATCCAAAAATCTAAATGAGAAAGATTATCTTTAATACGATTATGATGATATTTGTGAGGAAAATAGAATAGGAAATGTAGAAAGAAAAAAATTTCAATCATAAATTAAGAAGTGGATGAAATTGTTGGAAGGAAGAGAGAAGTAGGATTGACTATGGACCCAAAGGATGGATGGAAGATATAAGTATGTTTGGAATTTCTATATGAAATTACATGAAAACAATTTAAACAAAGAACTGTTTCTCAATAATTAAGTGACTAATACTTACTTAGACATTGATTATCATGATGCTTTTATCAAAAGTTAAAAAATAATCATCAATTATATTGTTGCTTGAAAAGCTAATAGTTGTTGGAAATTGCATTGGCTTGGTGGAACTTTGTGCAGGATAAATTGGTGTCCGATTTTAGGACATTATGGAAAAATTATTTTTTTCCCCCTTTTAAAGAAGCTAATAAATTAAAATAAATCTTTTATCTGATGATGGTTTGCTGACTGTTTTTAGGGTTTTGTGTTATATGTTCATATGAGATTCTGAAGCAGTTTCCTTGGCCTGTGATCTTGATGTGCAGTGTAAATTGCCAAGACATACACTGATTTCATTTTGCAATTGAAGTTTCCCTTGGAAGCAACCAAAATGTCTCGTAAGGGTTTGATGGAGCAAGACCTGAGTAAGCTGGATGTAACGAAATTGCATCCACTTTCTCCTGAGGTCATATCACGACAAGCTACCATTAACATTGGTAATAGTTTTTCTAAAATTTTCTTCAGATTTTTCACTACTGCAACTGAACTGAGCTAAATTACTATCTTCACTTTTATCTCAAATCAATTGAAAATGAAAAAGATTTTTGATCCTACTTTCCTTTGATGATTTTAAGTAGTTCCTAAATTTATGAGTCAAGCTGATGAGTGGAATTGTAATTGTGTCTTGGCAGGCACCATAGGTCATGTGGCCCATGGTAAATCAACAGTTGTCAAAGCAATATCAGGTGTTCAGGTATTTGTTTAACTTTATCTTTTTCTTTCTATTTTGAGGGGTTTTGGGGGGAGCGCCGGTGTTCTATAACTTTTTATTTCATATATCTAACTGTTGGTAGCATCTGCTGCCATCATATACCATTTGATTAGTCTACCAAGGCTTTGGCAAAAATTTTCATCGTGGGTGTTAGTGATATGTTATTCTTTTTGTCTCACCAGTCTGGTAAATGTTATAAAGATATGTCTGGAGAAAAATAAAGAAGTAATAAAAAGAAACATATTACTGAACTTGGGAAATGAAAGGATGGTATGAGTGACTACCAACTTATGGCTTTGCTGAGGCTACTATTTCCTTGGTGCTAATTGATGATAGTTACACAGAGACATGAAGATTTTGATGCGGTTTTCATTTTTGCATGCCCTCAATTATCAATGATATTTTTCAAATGACTTAAATTTATAGTTGATTTTTGGCCTTAACATTTGATAATGCAATATTTACACTGGGGCCGTTTATTTCAAAGTGGAAGACAACATTTGTTTATTATTATAAAGGTTGTTGCTAAGAATCACTATTTAACTCCTCTTTTAAGTACCCAGTGGATACATGAAACTTGCAAAACCCAATATCTCATCAGGGAACTAGGAATTATTTATTTTCAAATGGATTTGTGTTTATCATATATATGTTGTCTAGTTAGCTTTACTTGTTTAACTATAGGTTTAAAGTAAAACCTTCAAACTGATAAAAAAGAAAAGAAAGAGGATTTCTTGTCCTGGTGGTTACTATTGGTCTTAACCGGTTGCTGTTAGTAACAATATTATTTGACAAAATAAAGATCAATGGCAGTTGATATGCGTTTTTGCATCCTGAGTTTCAAAAAACAGAACATTAAATATGATGGTGGCGGACTATGTTATTTCTACATTTTTTTTGAGTTCTGGATATTTGATTTTAAATTGCTTGCTAATGTGGCTTCCCGTGAACATGTAGACTGTTCGTTTTAAAAATGAGTTGGAGCGTAATATTACAATCAAACTTGGCTATGCAAATGCAAAGATTTACAAATGTGAAGATGAACGGTGCCCAAGGCCTATGTGCTACAAGTGGGTATATATTTTCCAGATGCTATTACATTTTAAAATTGATTTCTTGCTTTCAGTGATTTGATCAAATTGTTTCTACAGGGCATATGGAAGTGGAAAAGAGGATAGTCCTATGTGTGATGTGCCAGGGTTTGAAAACTGCAGGATGAAATTACTGAGACATGTTTCTTTTGTGGATTGCCCGGTAAAGCTCTGAGTTGTCATTCCTTATTTAAGTCCTTTTTTGCATTATTTCATTTGATTTGGGATATAAAATAGGGATTCGTTTATTCTATGTAAATTCCTGAATTTTCATTCTTATTTAGGTCGGTTTTCTATCCTTAAACTAACTTTTGCTTTCCCCAGAATATTAAATCTCCTGGTTTCTTTTATCACTGGAAGATCATATGTAGGGTGTAAATTTATTTTTCTCTTAAGCTGATGTGGGATTTTCATTTTTTAATTGGTATTCTCTTGATAAGTTAGTTAATTACAGTCACCAGTCAATGCTAGTTCCTCACATATATTTGCAGCTTGCTTGATCCTTACATCTATATGATATTTGTTTTGATTTTTGAAATTTCTGTAGGGCCATGATATTCTCATGGCTACCATGCTCAATGGAGCAGCAATCATGGATGGAGCTTTGCTACTCATAGCTGCTAATGAGAGCTGTCCACAACCACAAACCTCTGAGCATCTAGCTGCTGTGGAAATTATGCGTCTACAACATATAATAATTCTTCAGAATAAGGTTGACCTGATTCAAGAAAATGTCGCAATCAATCAGCATGAAGCAATTCAGAAGTTTATACAAGTAAGTTTTCTATGAAAGGTTTTGCCATACAAGTAAGTCCTTTTTCAGCAACTCATGTTTTTCTGCCCAATTTTTGGTGTGTTACCAGGGCACTGTTGCTGATGGTGCACCTGTAGTGCCGATTTCAGCACAGCTGAAGTATAATATTGATGTCGTGTGCGAGTATATTGTGAAGAAGATCCCAATCCCTGAAAGGAACTTTATTTCTCCACCTAATATGATTGTAATTCGGTCATTTGATGTTAATAAGCCTGGGTACGAGGTTGATGAAATAAAAGGAGGTGTAGCTGGTGGAAGCATTCTCAGGGTAAGTCTGTTGGTCATTAATGTGCTTGAAATTGTTCATATGCACCATGCATGCAGTTGACACTTTAAGGGAGATCCATGATCCTACTTCCTCTGCATTATAAGTTGGTATTATTAATTTTAGCTTTAAATGATGTGGGTTTATATGCATGTATAATGTGTAGTGTTTAAAATGTTTAGTCCATACTAGAAGTAGCCTCTATTTCTTTCATGCAACAAGTCTTGCAAATAATCTTTTACAAAATGTCATGACTTTATCTAAGTGCAAAGGTTGTTCCCCATGTGCCAAATACCCTAGATGGTTGATGAGTGAGACAAATGCCAATGTAAATTATTGGCATCTCTCTTTGTTTGTGTAACTTTTCTGTACTGGCAATCTTTGGAGTTCTGGAAGTTTGTTACTGGTTCTGCCCCTGGTTGTCTAGGTCCATACTAGATGGTTACTTTTTAAGGAGGATGAGAGGTCATGGGCAAGGTCCTAGACAGAGTCTTGCATGTGGTGTAAAACATGTTTGTATGGAACATCTGACTATTTGTTTGTTGCAGGGTGTTTTGAAGGTAAACCAATTTATTGAAGTTCGACCTGGGATAGTTGTTAAAGACGAGAGTGGGAATATCAGATGCACACCCATATACTCCAGAATAGTTTCATTGTATGCTGAGCAAAATGAGCTTCAATTTGCTGTGCCTGGAGGACTAATAGGTGTTGGCACAACCATGGATCCCACTTTGACACGTGCCGACAGGTTGGTGGGGCAAGTTCTTGGAGAAGTTGGATCACTGCCTGAGGTTTATGTTGAACTCGAGGTATGGTAACGATGTTAAGGCTTTATCTGCTTATGCAGGCGTATTGAATATGGGTTGTCAATCAATGTTCTGAGTTTTGAAAATCTTGATGAGAGTGGGGAATAAGAGCTTAATTTTTATTATTTCTTACATCAATATTGCTTCCCAATCTAGTTGGCCTGCGTAGGGTTCTCAGAATGTGGACTGTGCTGTCTCTTGAGCCAATTCTATGCATCTTCCATGTCTGGCCAAGTGTAGAACAAATCCCCTTTTTCTCTTGTCTAGTTTCATGCATGTCAAGATTAATTGAGTCATTTTGTGGTGTAAATGACGCTCAATACTCATGTCCTGTTTTGAAAAGCGTTGTTAGCTGAATTTTTGTACTTTGCGGCCTGCAGGTGAACTTCTTCTTGCTTCGACGGCTTCTTGGTGTACGGACAAAAGGATCTGAGAGACAGGGAAGGGTATCCAAGCTGACTAAAGGAGAGATTCTAATGTTGAACATAGGATCAATGTCAACAGGGGCCAGAGTGATTGCTGTAAGGAATGATTTGGCAAAGTTGCAACTTACGTCCCCTGTGTGCACAAGCAAGGGGGAGAAGATTGCACTAAGTAGACGTGTTGAGAAGCATTGGCGTCTAATTGGATGGGGTCAAATCCAAGCTGGAACCATTCTTGATGTCCCACCTGCCCCTGTTTTGAATTAATCAAGAGACATAGAGAGGACAGACAACTTAAAACACCTGTTATTAAAACGTGAGAGAGGAATTTAGAGATGTGGGAAGGCAGACAATTGTTGAGAACCATTTTTTTGAGGTGGAGAAGAAAACATTGGATTGTGAATTTTTGTTCTCTATTTGTTTTTCTTTTTTCCTTCTATATCTACCTATTGATGAAGTTGTATCTTGTTCCGATTGAGTTCAGACTGGGAACATCTCAACGTACGAATACTTATTTCTTTCCAATTGACGCCTTACCAATAAGCGTTTTCTTGGTCCACTTGGTGTATCGTGACGTCTTCCATTTCTGTGCTCCTTGTCTATTATTTTAGGAAGCTATCTGGCAGATGGAATTTTGAAAGGTTTATTATTACTTCAGTAATTTTGAGGGTGTGTGTTTCTGGGCTGTGTTGTAAACAGTTCAGGCTTCAGAGAGCCTGTACCCTTATCTGAACTTCCTGTCTTATTGTGGTGCCTTTATTTTCCCTTTTGGTTGATGGAATTCTAATTAGAAAAATGAAAGGAATTTCCTAGAGAAAATCTCAGGCTAAAATCACTTAGTGTTCTGACGGCCACCGTGGAATTTTTTTCTTGTCATATATTGGCCATGGATGATTCAAATAAGCATTGGGACAAGTGTCAACATGCTATTGAAAATTATGTATTTGGACTCTATGCTATTGGAACATTTCTTTTGTTTTTGGCCATAGCCGGCCACCATGGATGACTTAAAAAATTCCTTAAGTATTTTATATTCTGCTGTTCCATGCATTGGAACATGTGTAAACATATTCAAAATTATGTATGAATGGACCTCTATCCAAAATGTTGAAATCTCCGTAAGTTTTATTTTCTTCATGAGCCCTAAGCCTTGATTATATCGAACACAGAAGAAGAAATTCATTGTTAGGCCTGGAAGTAACCAAGATATTCAATCCCATACATAATAACTAGGCTTTAGATGTGAGAGCAGTTGCTTTAGTTTTAAAACCTAAATATGGCATGGTCCTCTTCCTCCTCCTCCTCCTCCACCACTTCTTCTTTTGGTTCCATTCCTCCAAAAAAGTATGACGTGTTCCTCAGCTTTAGAGGTGATGACACCCGCAATAGTTTTACTAGTCATCTTCATGCCGCTTTAATCAGGCTTAAAATCAAAACCTACATGGACCACAATCTTGAGAGAGGGGATGAGATATCTGAGAAACTTCTTCAGGCAATCGAAGGATCAAAGCTTGCTGTCATTATTTTCTCAAAAAATTATGCAACTTCAAGCTGGTGTTTAGAAGAGCTCGTGAAAATAATTGAATGCAAAGAAATAAATGGGCAAATTTTATTGCCCGTTTTCTACCATATAGATCCATCGGATGTACGGTATCAGACAGGTAGTTATGCAAATGCATTAGCAAAACATGAACAGCATTTTGGGCATAACATGGAAAAGTTACATAGGTGGAGAGTTGCTTTAACCAAAGCAGCCAATCACTCAGGGTGGCATACCTTGGACTTTAGGTAAACGTATATTATGAAGCTTTTACTCTGCTATACGTACTCTTTTTATCAGTTGATCAATTTACCATTGTTTCCCCTGAAATTTTAAAATGGTTTAATGCAATATGGGGATGTGATATATCTTTCTAATATTTTGCCTTTCAGTATAATGTGTTTTAGGAAAACACTAGACTACACTGTGTCACCGGTTTTGGTTATAGAATGTACATGCAATTATAATTTTCATATTTGGCGTGTATGTTCCGGCCACCACAACCTTTTATCCAACAGCCAAGTTTTGTTCCATGCATACTTCCTTTGAAAAAATCCCTCCTAACTGGCAATGTTTTGTGTTTTAATATTATAATCAAATATTTTATTCAAGACTTTTAAAGTTTATAACATAAGTATGTCACTATTATAAACAGTTATCATGATGATGTTTTACTGATTTACCATATATTGAATACCTCGTAATATTTGATATGTTATCAATGTATATCACAAGTGATACTAATACTATATGTATAGCTAACTACTAAGATGATTTAAACCGTAACCTTTTTTTTAACACTCTAGCAATATAAGCACGGATTTCTATTCTTATGTTCCATATCTTCATTGTCACTGCCACTACTGTAATTATCTTCAAAAACTCGATTGTCTTCTTTGCTCTGAACCTTCTTGGACCTTGCTCTATGCTGCCAACACCAAGTGCTTGATAAGATTGAAATGTTGTGTTGCATATATCGCACTTGAACAACACTTGAACCTTGATTGACAGTAAGTAGCAATAGGCACAACTTCTTTATCTTTTGTGATTGGCAGCTCCACCCACAGTACTAGGTGTTTAACGGTCAGCACTTCATCACCTACTAACTATATTTCCTTGAAGTTGGTTTTTATTTCAGCGTTAGTTTAATTTATTTTTTTTTGGTGTAGGTTTTGCATATTTAAAATAAATAGTATAAATCATTTCGGTTATCAATTTTACTTACGATATTAACTAATAGTTTCCCCTATTTTTTTGTAGGTCCTGACATGTTGTATATGTCAATGCATTTACAAGAAAAATATTGGCATTTCCCTTCATGTTATTTCATCAGCTTTGATTTTTTTTTTTTGGTTTGTGGTTCTTATTCTTATGTTGTTTATGTACGATAGGAAAGAAGCTGAACTTGTTGAAAAAATTGCTGAAGATGTGTCTCTAAGACTACAAAGTGAGCAACTTGATGAAGACATATTGCCAACTTGGAAAAGGTCACTCCAAAGGACTACAATGATGATCAAGGAACACGCCAACGTATCGCTCAACTGGAAATTTAAAAAAGGACAAGCACCCTCGGTAGGCGGAAACGTGGAATGTAAACTAAAATAGCGGAGATAATCTTTTCTGCTTGAAACTTGAAAGATAGAAAGTGCAAGTATTGAGATTTCAGAGTTTAATTATGAGTTGTGTGCCTTATTTTTCATTCTAAATAGACTCTCTATTAATTACCTTTGTGCACAACATAGTTCTAAGAGAAGCTATGAAACTCAAGATGTGTTTGAATGAAGTATTTGTAGAATGTATTTGAAATATTAATTTTGAATAAACTTCCCCAATTTACCATATTGGACCTCTGATCATAGAGGCAAATGATCGAACAGATGGTGTACAATCAGAAACTTGTACCCAAAATTATTTNACAAGAAAGAGCTTCAAGGACCTCAAAATTGATTTCCACTCCCCAGGAAATTGCCCTCTCAAGGCTTTCCACATGCTTGAATCAGTGCTTGATAGAGATGATTCTGCTTACCAGGACTTCGTATATTTTTGTAACCATCTTCCCAAATCAAATGGAATTTTAGACAACAAGTTTGAATAGTCAGAATCCATAGCAGTTAAAACAATTGTAGAGGGTGTTTGCTTCCCAGACCTAAAATAAACTTCCCCAATTTACCATATTGGACCTCTGATCATAGAGGCAAATGATCGAACAGATGGTGTACAATCAGAAACTTGTACCCAAAATTATTTTTCTTGGCTTGACAAGCAACCCAGGAGAATCGTCCTTTATGTAGAGCAGCGTCTAAATAGGAACGTATTGGTGGAAGGCATGAAAATGGCTATTCGTGTGGAGTAAAGAGAGGAAGATGGGTTCGTCAATGGAGAAACCCCGAGAAATCTGCTTTGTTTTGAAGCTCTGAATTCTTATCACACCGCAAATGGAATCGATGATAAAAGAGGGTGCGAGGGAGAAGAGAGTAAAGAATGTGATTTGAATGGGCTCTCTATCAAATAATTTTGAATATTGTTGTTAAATTTTTTTTATATAATAAAATATATTTAAATAAAATATTTTATAAATATATATATTTAAAATATTACATTTTAATTATATATATTTAAAATATACATTAATTTATCAAATAATCGGTCCAAACACAACCTCAGTTTCTTCCAAAATTAATTGTTCCGTCAATTCTTAAAGAAGCTATGAAAGTTAGTTCCTTTTCAAAATCAATTATTGGACCATAAATAGTCAATTCTTAGAGAAGTTTTGAGTGTTTTATTTTAGTAAGATTAGGTTTATTTGAGTACAGCATGCATATATAAAACTTACTGCGTCTTTATTGAGTTATATTAAGTCTATGTTCACATAAAAAGTTAATAAATTGAAGGGGCCAGCTCAAGGTAATTTTCTCTTTATAACAGTAAACATTATATATTAGCTCTTTACCCTATAGGCTAAGTTTTTTCTCCATTCTATAATATTATTATAGAGATTTATTTTCTGGCTTGCCCTGTTAACTAGCTTCTAGCAAATGTTTTTTTTTTTTTTTTTTTTTTTTTTTTTTNTGTTAAATTAACAATGATGCTTTGGTCCTAGTGATTATACAAGATTTCAAAAAAAAAAAAATATCAACAAAATGTTTTTTTTTTGTTGATATACTTTTTTTTAATTTGTGGGAAAAATGTACACCTATATTGGGACAATTAAAATTTTAAAAACAAAATTTAAACCTCAATCAAATTAAAAAAAAAATAGCAGCTTAACATAAAGTTAAATTATATGAATAAATTCCTACAAAAAAAAAATTATATGAATAAATAAAATACAATGCATTGACAGTTCACTCCCTCAACGCGCATCAAGATACTGTTTAAGAAAGTTCAATTCAATTGACAATGACATAGACACAGCAGCTGGGCACTTTGACTTAATTATTAGAGTTTTACAAGTTTTTATACAACTATCATAATTTAAAATATATTTATTTTAATATTATAATTTTNNAAAAAAAAAAAAAAAAAAAAAAAAAACTTTTTCAAACATTGCGCGTTTCACGAAACAGGCCGTGCACTCGGCGGCATGTCCTACCGAACACGTCCCGGCCACGCGGCGCTCCGATCTTGTCATTCTCTCCGGTTTTGTCAGATGCGTCCGGTCTTGTCAGAATCTGGCTAATATCTCGTCAACATCTTCTTTGGTGACACAGGTGAGATTAGGCCGAGAAGTTCGAATACGCTTGCCATGTTTTCCAGTTCCGGTTGTTCGTTTCTTTCTCCGAGCAACCCACTCTTACTCTAAGATTTGAAATGCTTTTCTCAAAGACCTATCTATTGCTGGACAAACTTTTGACTCCAGCGCCAGAGAAACCAAGGTGGGCTCTAACACGTGAATAAGATCCATTGTATCGTAAATTGCAATGGTTGCATTTCCATTTTTTCGTACCACTTCCCTTGTCAGATCCACCAAAGACACTCACATGCTTCCATCCCCATTTTTCAGATTCTGATGGGGATGACAAGACTGGAGGCGCCTTGTGGAGCCCGCAATGTTTGAAATTTTTTTTTTTTAATTTTTAATTAGGTCAANAGACTGGAGGCGCCTTGTGGAGCCCGCAATGTTTGAAATTTTTTTTTTTTTAATTTTTAATTAGGTCAAAGTGCCCACAGCAGCTTGCTAACCTATCTCCAATCATCTCAAATTTGAAGAAAAAGAATATTTTCTATGCGTAAAATTTTGACCTTTGCTTTCTCTGCCCAGTGCCCACCACTTCTCTAGAAAGAATAAAAAATCTCTTCAAAATTCAAATCATAATGTGATTAGTCTTTATACATGGAACAAGGAAGCTAACGAGTGAATTCCTCTTTAGCCCAAGAAGAAACCAAGAAATTCAAATCCTTTTCCTTTCTCTTTTTATACAGCTTCATTTTGCTCTTGAAGATAGCTTCAGAGTTTTAGGGTTTTCCCATACTCAACAACTAGTTTAACCTACCAACATCAACATGGCATGGTCATCCTCTGCTTCTCCTCCTTCTCCTCCTCCTCCATTTATCTCCAAAATCCGTCCAGAGAAATATGATGTGTTTCTTAGCTTCAGAGGAGAAGACACCCGCAATAGTTTCACAAGCCATCTTCATGCTGCTTTAACCAGGCTAAAAGTTAGAACCTACATAGACAATGAACTTGAGAGAGGGGATGAAATATCGCCAGCACTTGTTAAGGCAATCGAAGACGCAAAGGTTTCTGTGGTTGTTTTCTCAGAAAATTATGCTTCTTCCAAGTGGTGTTTAGATGAAGTTATGAAAATAACCGAATGCAAGAGAACCCATGGACAAGTTATAGTGCCTGTTTTCTACCATGTAGATCCATCTCATGTACGTCATCAAACTGGGAGTTATGCGGATGCATTTGCTAAGCATGAGCAACGTTCTAAGAATAATATGGAGAAGATCCTAAGGTGGAGGCTTGCTTTGGTAGAAGCAGCCAATCTCTCTGGCTGGGATTGCTTGAACAGGTAATTCTACACCATCAACTTTTAGGCCACTTTTCTTTTATCTTTTGAAAGTACTTAAGAGTTCGTAACTAAATGTTTGATTCTCTTAAATTGTTGAACCATTTTTATCTTGTATATGATTGAATACAACAGGATGGAGTCAGCACTTGTAGAAGAAATAGCTTTAGATGTGTTGCAAAAATTGGATGGCATAAACAATGGTGGGCTAGAGAGCAGAATTGCAAGCTACAAGCAAATGGCACAAGTGAAATTGGAGAAGTCCCTTCGCACCGGCAATCTAAGCGACATGGAGGACCTCTCGGCAACGCTGCAGACACTTGCAGAACTCAAATTGGAGAAGGCCATTCGTACGGATGATGAAAGTGACTGGGAGGACCTTAAAAGTACATACACGCGTATTCTGATGCTTAAGCATGAGAAATTCATACGCACCAAGAATCAGGAAGACTTACACGAGCTTTCTGAATTCCAAAACCGTCTTCTGCACATTGAAATAGAGAGACAAAACCGTAGCCTTGGACTTTATCGTGGAATTTAGACTCTAGTACAGGTTTTAACATTGCCCTCCATATGCTGTGAATGGTTGACAAACCAATGTGAATCTTGCAAATTGGTTAAAAAATGTAATCCATTTGTCAAATTTCATTTATTTTTCCAGAAAGAAAAATAATGATTGGTCAATATATATTTCATTTCTCCCTTTTATTATTATTTTTTTGGTTCAACTTTCTTCCGTCTATTTTTAGTTCACAAAGATACTAATGGTTCTTTAATTTGAATATTATATTTTGATAATTTAATTACTTAATTGTTGTAATTTTAATATTATTTACCTTAATGTTACAATTTTTTATTTAAAAAGTTAAATAAATGTTAGCAAGTATGGCCCACCAAACACGCCACATACCATGCAACGTGTCTCTTGAAAAATCTAGTTTCAATTGTGAAAGTTAGTGTAAAAATACCCTTACCATTGAAAAAAAAACTATAAAAATGACATAAAAAATTATTTGAGAGTTCCACTACTCTTTGTTATAAGTCTCTTGTATTTTAACAAAACATCAGACTCAAATTATGGTCCCACCGAAAGCATGGGAGGAAGCAGAGAATTATTTTGGCCCAGCCATAAAGATTTTCAAAATTCTGAAAATGTTTATTTTTTTTATTTGGTGGAAAAATGTTATATGTTTTTACTTATAGTCACATAAACATATGTTTGGTTCTCTTAAATTTTTTATTTTTGTTGTTTTTATTAGTAGTTTAGAACAACCAACTTTATTTTGACCCCTATAATTAATAGTGTAATTCTAGCAACACATAAAAAATGTGGAGAGATGTGTATATAATAAGGATTAAGAGACTGTTGGATCATAGATGCTTCTAAGAGAATCATTTTTCTCTTGGAGTATGTAAGGATTTCTCATCTATTCAATAGGAAAACTCTATAACTTATGTCTAACATTAACACATGTGACATATCTAGACAAGCTAGGAAAATATGTCATTTTTACTTATATATGGTTGAGTAATAAAAATTGTTTTGGGAATTTGTTAAAGGGAAATTCAGAGAAATATTGGTCTTCACTTCCCCTTTCACGTATATATGTTGCCTGATTTAATTTGTGTCCTGATCTGCAATTGTATACGTACAATGCAACAGGATAGAGCCTGCACTTGTTAACTGAAGCAATAGTTGTAGATGTGCTGAAAAAACTGAATGGTAATGGTGGGCTAGAGAGCAGGATAGAATCATACAAGCAAATGGCGCAGGTGAAATTGGACAAGGGTAATGAAAGCTATTGGGAGGACCTTAATAACACAAACTAGCTTGCTAACCTGTGGCGCTGTGGATCCTTCCATTCCACCCAACTCCAATAATAAAGAGAAACTAGGTGCACACCAATTTAGACTTGCCACATCGATATATACGTAGGTAAACCCAAGTTGCATATTTGATTTGTCATATTAAAGTTGTAGTATAGGGCCACATTTATTTGGATACAATATGTGTGGACATGTGAAGTAGTGCGCAACGTAATAGTGTATAAATGGATATATTCAATCTCAAAGAGGGAATTAGTTAGAAGTCTTTTCTGCTTATTTTTCAAGTAGAATAAAGTTTGTGAAGTGAATTATCCCTAGCTAGGCGTAAAATTTTGACTCTTTTTTTTTTGCCTGTGGTCATGTGGAATCTTCTGTAAGTAAAACATATTCAAAGTCAACGACTTGAGCCATAATATTAATATAATGGGAAGAAGAAACAAGGAAGTAACCATTCAAATTCCATGAAGCAACTAGTACCGGCTCCTCCTCTTGCGTTTCTTTTAATACTGCTCGCTACAAAATGCTCTAGAGATATCCGTATTCAGAGAATTTGACTTGTCTCGTAGTGAATCGCTAATAGCTTGGTACACCCATATGGCAATGTTTTCCTCCAACTCCTCCTCCACCACTTCTCCAACTTCTAGCTCCATTATTTCTCAAGAAAAGTATGATGTGTTCCTCAGCTTTAGAGGTGAGGACACTCGCTATAGTTTTACAAGCCATCTTTACTCTGCTTTAAGTAGGCTTAAAATCAAAACCTACATTGACCGTGAGCTAGAGAGAGGAGAAGAAATATCACCGGCACTCATAAAAGCCATCGAGGGAGCAAGGGTTTCCGTGGTGGTTTTCTCCAAAAACTATGCTCATTCAAAGTGGTGTTTAGATGAGCTCGAAAAGATAATCGAATGCAAGAGAAACAATGGGCAAATTATAGTGCCTGTTTTCCACCAAGTAGATCCATCCCAGGTACGGAACCAAACAGGGAGCTTTGCAGATGCATTTGCTAAACATGAGCAACGTTATAAAAATGACATGACCAAAGTCCAAAGGTGGAGGGTTGCTTTGGTAGAAGCAGCAAACCTCTCTGGTTGGGATTGTTTCGTCAACAGGTAAATTCTCTTTGAGAAATGTTGGTCTTGCATTCATACTATCATATACATCAACATTAATTTTGTGTTGTTTGCATTTAACAACAGGATTGAGTCTGAACTAGTTGAGGAAATAGCTCAAGATGTGTTGCAAAAACTGGATTCATTGGGTGGGTTAGAGAGCAGAATTGCCAACTACAAGCTAAAAGCCAAGCAAAAACTGGAAAATTCACTGCGAACGGGTAAACAAAAGGACGTTGACGATCTTATAGTAACACTGGAGGAGCTTGCAGACCTGAAATTGGAGAAGGCATTCCGTACGGACAAAACAGAGGACTGGGAGGACATTAGTGTAACACACGAGCGTCTTGTGGAGCTTAAGAAGCAGAAGTATTGGCGTACTGGTAATCAAAAAGATGAGGANAAACAAAAGGACTTTGACGATCTTATAGTAACACTGGAGGAGCTTGCAGACCTGAAATTGGAGAAGGCATTCCGTACGGACAAAACAGAGGACTGGGAGGACATTAGTGTAACACACGAGCGTCTTGTGGAGCTTAAGAAGCAGAAGTATTGGCGTACTGGTAATCAAAAAGATGAGGACGACTATAAAGAAACAGAAGAGCGCGTTGACCAAATTGAAATGGAGAAGAAAAACCGTATTACTGGACGCTTTCGTGGATTTTAGTTTCAGGTTTTCACATTATTGTATCACATGGGATATTAAGATTGACAAGCTAAAGCGATTCTTGCTCTTGCAAATTCATTCAAGAAATAATAATTGATTGTTCAATTCCCTTTTTTGCTGGAAAATTCATTTGTTAATTTCATTTTTCTTTTACTTTAAATGTAATTTATATATAAAATGCAGATGCAGGTTTAAATAAATATTATTTCGTCTTGGGCTTAGATAAATATATAAATTAGATATTTTCTCTAAACAATTGGTCTAGAAGTTCATGTTCTTCTCTTGATAATAATAAATTTATCACAAGTGAGAGGAACGCGTTTTAGAGTTTGAGCCCAAATATTCTAACCCTCTAGGGCTTTCTGAATTCTCCTTCCTCCAATAATTTCAGATTAGAAAATGGAATTTATTTTGTTCTTATTTTACAAGCTGAATTAAACTATGAAAATATAATAGATGACAGCCAATCATTTTAGATTTAGACTACATATATTCAATATAGTCAACGATGTAAGTTGAAGTAACCAATAAATCGATACAAGCCGTAGCTGTATCTGTGTATATCATTGACTAAAGTTTCTTTCTGTTCCGTGAAGGTAGAAGGAAGTAAGGAACTATCAAATTCTTTTTTAGGTCTTATAGTTCCTTCTCTCTCTCTCTCTCTCTCTCTCTCTTATTTTATATAGAGCTGGATTATGATCTTAATGGACATAGCTCACATAACTTTCTCATACTGAATAGCTTAGATTGACATATCCATATGGCAGGGTCATCTTCCATTAATACTCCTCAAGAAAATTATGACGTCTTTCTTAGTTTTCGAGGTGAAGATACCCGTTATACCTTCACAAGCCATCTTCATGCTGCTTTAATCAGGCTTAAAATCAAAATCTATGTAGACTACAATCTTGAGAGAGGGGATGAAATATCATCAACACTTCTCAAGGCAATTGAGGGATCAAAACTTTCAGTTGTTGTTTTCTCAAAAAACTATGCTACTTCAAGGTGGTGTTTGGATGAGCTGGTGAAAATACTTGAATGCAAAAACACAAATGGGCAAATTATATTGCCCATTTTCTACCATATACAGCCCGCTGAGGTACGATATCAGATTGGAAGTTATGCAGAAGCATTTGCTTCACACGAGCAACGTTTTAAGTATAACATGAACAAGGTGTGGAGGTGGAGGGCTGCTTTGACGGAAGCTGCCAATCTCTCTGGGTGGGATTGCTTGGTACCTAGGTAAGTACTCTTCCTATCGTTTGCAAGAGATAATCTTACATATCAAAAAGCATCAAGAAATTTAGATTTTTCATCACATGCCAAAGCAATTCTTGATATATATCAACCTTTTAGCTGAACATTCTTAATAGATAACTAAAACTCATGTTTTGTTTATGAATTGAAATTAAGAAAATGTATAACAGTAAAAAGAATAATAACAATAATAATAAAGGTGATGTTTGGTATATGGTATTTTAAATGTCAATATTTGGCATACTAGCATCATCCAAATTTAGGTTATATATATATATATATAGAAATCCAAGATCTCCACATTACTCGAGTATTTTTCTGTATATTTTAAATTTTTTTTATACAAGAATCAATATCGATCTTGAATGCCTAATATTTGTCTTGGTATACCTTGTTTTCTATTATTGTAAACAACAGGATGGAATCTCAACTTGTTGAAGAAATTGCCATGGATGTGTTGAAAAAATTGCATTGTATGGATGATGGAGACCTAGATGGACAGATTGCAATGTATGAACGCCTTGCAGCAGAAAAGGTGATGCGAGCATCTACTTCAGCTGACTGGGAGGATGTTACTGCAACCTACCAGCATCTTGGCAAACTTAAATCCGAGAAATTACTCAGCGTAGTTCGGCATCCTCACTGGAGATTTACAAGCTTCGGATAAATTTCGGGAAGGGGCACAGTATGAGTAGGAATACAATGTTCGCATTATAATGTTCAATTCAAAATATTTGTTATTATATTTCCATTTAGCAACTTAAACTTTTATTTATTCACATGTATAATCAAGATCAACTTTTATTATATATGCTTTTTTTATATCAGCATAATTTACTTCTGTCATCATCAATATATCATCAGTCACGCCATAACTCATTACATCTATTATGCACAAAAAGTACTTTGACCTTATCAACAATTAATTTCTTTACGTTATTTTGACATGAGCTTGTGCAACGAAGCTGCTTCAAAAGAAAAAAAGATTAAAAAAAAAAAAAAAGAAATCTAAGTCTTCAACCCATTACTCAAAAACTTCTACCCATTCCAAGGCCAAATTGGTAATAAATCATTACTTGCATTTATTTCTTGGGTGGGTGGTTGAATATAAGAGGAGCATAATGCTCTAGAGCGAAATAGAGTTTTAATAGCTTATATCAGTAGTCTCTCTTCCTTCATAAAGAAGGAAATATCTTATATTGCTACTAGCTAGCCTGAGACATTCAAATGGCAAAATCAAACCATGAAGTATTCATTAGCTTTAGAGGTGAGGACACCCGCTATAGTTTTACAAGCCATCTTCATGCTGCTTTAAAGAGGCTCAAAATTAAAACCTACATAGACTACAATCTTCAAACTGGGGATGAAATATCATCAGCACTTATCAAGGCAATTGAGGGATCCAGGATTTCAGTGGTTGTGTTCTCAAAAAATTATGCTGGCTCGAGGTGGTGTTTGGAGGAGCTCGTGAAAATAATTGAATGTAAGAAAAGTGATGAGCAAATTGTAGTACCCATTTTTTATGATGTAGATCCATCAACTGTGCGGCATCAGACCAGAAGTTATGCAGATGCTTTCTTAAAACATGAGCAGCGTTTGAAGGATAACCTGCAAAAAGTGCAAAACTGGAGAGCTGCTTTGGCAGAAGCCGCCAATCTCTCCGGCTGGGATTGCTCCGTCAACAGGTATATATACTCTTCTAATCTTCTGCTTTGGTTCATAATCTTTAAATCTAGTGATATAATAAGGAGATGTACATGTGGTGTCTCTTTGATCAGTTCTCATTAAGATTTCCTTCTCACTTATGCACAATCTTCGTACAAACTGAACAGTCCTCGAGATCTAAGAAATTTTTTGGATTAATTGTAATTTTGGTCATCCTATTTTAACAATTTAAACATTGTAGTTTCTCTTCTTTAAAAATGAACAATTTAGTCTATCTATATTTATAAAATATGCAATATTGATAATTTTATCTTCAAGCCAAACTTTCTTAAGTCTATTTCAAAATGTAAAGTTCTTTTATTTATAATCTTATCGTTCAGATTAAAAAGATACGTCTTGTGAACATCTCCACAAAATTTCAGCTTGATCTAATGATGAGTGAATCTAAATCTCTGGTTAAATAAAAACTTATAATTTTAGTATTTTGGGTTGAGTCTCACTGTTAGATCAAGCTGAAATTTTATGGAGATGTTCAAAAGACATAACTGTTCAATTTAAAGGGTGAGATTATAAATCAAAAAATTTTACATATTGAAATAAACCTAAAAAAGTTTGGCTTAATGACAAAAGGAATTCAGCCAATTTTTTTAGATGGAAACATTTTGCAAAACTAGTAACACTTTTAATTTCGAGTGTGTGAGAAATTAAGCTAATTCGAAGAGAGAAGACATAATAATAATCACAATTATATGACCATATAGTTGTAGATTTATTTTTCTATTTTATTAACTACATGACAATATTAAATAAAATAGACTATCACATCATTTAACACAAGTCCACAAATGTCGAATAATCAAATAGGTATATGCATTAAAATAATAATTATTATTATCATCCATGGAGAAATTGGAAACCACTAAAAATAGACTATCACATCATTTAATACAGCTCCACATATGCTTAATATTCAAATAGGTATATTCATCCATTAAAAAAGTGATCATGGACCAAGTGTATAATAAAAGTCAAGCACAACTAAATTGAAGATGCCACTCCAGTCCTTTTCTTATAGGAGACTTTGTAACAGATGTTTCTCCCACCACTTGTTAAAAATGTGATAAAAGAGTACGAATATGAAATCGTTATTTGATGTTGTTTGAATGGACAGGATGGAATCTGAACTTGTTGAGAAAATTGCAAATGACGTAATGCAAAAGCTTCAAGGTGTTAATCCTGGTGACTTAGAAGGCGAGATTGCAATGTGCAAGCGCATGGCCCAGCGTCATGAGGAGGCCTACTTGCGAACGCGTGATTTGAGCCACTGGGATGCCTATAACGCGACGCATCAGCGTATTGCACAACTTCAACAGCAGCAAATGATCCGCGTTCGCGACCAATCTCTTGGTTAACCATTGCTTTATGAATGTGTTAAGCATTAGCCATAACTTGATCACAGTTTACCACTTCCATGAAACCATTAAAATTAAAGGTTAAGTTGTGAAATAAAGTTTGTTTCAGAATAGCTTGTATATCTCTTGTACTTCTTTTATATCAAAGTTCTTTGAGCCTGTAAGGCTGATCAAGGCAAGGGTAGGTTCACCATAAATTTATTTGATTTAATTATAACATAAGTGATGATGAAAATGTGACTATGATACCAATTTTCAAAAATTTACAATGACAAGAATAAAAGGAAAGAACAAAAATATTTTCCTGACTGGGGAGCATTGGATGCTGAATGTGATTAACAATCATGGTTGGATGAGTTTTATGGGTTGGCCCCACAATCTAAATTGATAAAGCACATAGCACTTTCCAAAAACTAAATAAGAACAGCAAAGAAAAGAATAGAGGTATTTTATAAATGGAGAGTATGTTGCTCGTATCACAATCATCAATTACTTAAATTGCAGTCAAATATAAGGTAATTAATTGTATAATGACAAGGATAATTTTCTTCGTAGAAGATGGAATAGAAGTTCGATCTGAACAATTCTTACAAGCACTGAAGCACCTTTCATAATTTCAATCATATCATCACAACAGTAATTGTATCTTTTACTGAACAAGCGATGAACAATATTCACCAAAATCATTATTTGTATTAGGGGATTTTACCATGTCAGAGAGATATGTGATATATTTCTAATGTAATAACAATACAACTGTTAATATAGAAGTATTTAATCTTAATTGTTTATTTTTAATGATTAAAATTAATTATTTTCACATCAACAATTGTGGTGTTAATTACCACATCAAGAAGTATCACATATTTTTTTTGGTATGTGAGAAACCTCTGTATATTAGACTCTGCCTATTTAGCGTATACAACGTCATACTTGGGAGAAGCAACTACATGAAACGCATATTATAAGGAAGTACACGTGATAAGGATTGTGTTAACATTCATTTACTCCATCAATTAGACAAAAATAGTTTGATCCAATTAACCAACAACAACTTGTTTATTAAAATGCATGCCTTCCTTTCTTTCCCCCAAAAAGCGTTTGTCCCGTTCAGACTTAAAATCTTAAGAATACCTCTATTGTTCACGAACGGCCAAGGTGAACTAAAATATATGGATCCCCTTACTCTCAGATAAACTATACCCTACGGGTTCTTCATCACTCTCCCACCAAAACCCAATCATCTCAAATATTTAATTGCAACTATTAAATTTTCAAGTTGAATTAAGATATGGACTTCGTCGTTTTGAGATGAGCTTGCGGATTGAACCTATTTCAAGTTGAAAACATCCCCGCTGACTTTTCGAAAAAAAAAAACAAAAGAAGGTAAACGACTAATGAAGTCATAACTCAAATCGATCTTTAATAGGTTTTAATCAATTTTCTGAAAGAGGCACAAACAAGCAACCAAGATAGAAACTTCCTTGCACTAACCAAGAAAGTCAAAGGCCTTAGAGGCCTTGCACTAACTAAGCTTAGACAAATGAAGTGAGTTATTATAAGAGGGGCATAATAATGCTATATATTAAAAAAGGATGAGATATTTAAGCTTAAGTGAAGAGTGTCAAACAGTGAGTTATTATCTAGCCTGAAACATATATACCAATGGCATCGTCCTCCAGTACTAATCCTCCATTTTCGTTCGTTCCTCAAGAAACTCATGATGTGTTCCTTAGCTTTAGAGGTGAGGACACTCGCTATAGTTTTACAGCTCATCTTCTAGCTGCTTTAGATAGACACAAAATAAAAACCTTCGTAGACTACAAATTTGGGAGAGGGGATGAAATATCACCAACACTCCTTAAAGCAATTGAGGAGTCTGAAATCTCAGTAATCATCTTCTCCAAACACTATGCTACTTCAAAGTGGTGTTTGGATGAGCTTGTGAAAATAATGGAATGTAATAGAAGAAACGGGCAAATTGTGATACCCATTTTCTATTACATAGATCCCTCAGATATACGAAATCAAACCGGGAGCTATGCAGATGCTTTTGCAAAACATGAGCAGCTATTTAGAGGGTGCAGAAGGTGCAAAGGTGGAGAAATGCTTTGAGAGAAGCAGCCAATCTCTCAGGGTGGGATTGTTCAGTCAATAGGTAACTATTTTATATACAAAAGTATTGTATAATTTCACTAAATGCCAATTAGAAAATTTTCAATTTATTTTGTTTTTTTCTTTGGCAGGATGGAATCTGAGCTAGTTGAGGAAATTGCTAAAGATGTGTTGCTGAAGCTGAGTAATATAGAATCACGAGATATAGATAGGCGCATTAGAATGTATGAGCAGTTGGCTAAGCTTAAAGCGGAGAAACTATTGTCCGGTGGCAATGGCCATGACTATCAAAGCTCTATGCTGGAAATTGCTGCAACATACGACCATCTTTCGCAGCTTCAAAAGAAGAAACTCGAGAATCACTTCCAACAACTATATTAGGTATATTAGTTTGAATTTAACATTTGTACTCAAATATTACGAGAAGTTGATTTCTCACTTTGCAGATACCACGATCTCAATTTTTGGATTCGATATTTGTTTTGCTTGAATATTAATTAAACTTGCAAGGAGGCCTTTGTATAATTTCTTCTCTAGTGCTTTGATTCCTAAAGTTTAGTTTTTTTTTTTCCATTTTTTCTTCAATAACTAGATCCTCAACATACAATGCTTAATCCTTCCAATGATTTATACAATCTCAGTATGTTTAGTTTGAAACTTTTGACGAAGTTGATTTAACAAAATTGGACAAGTTTGCTGTTGTCATGTTCAAATGTCTGAGTAAAGCTTCAAGGTATGAAACAGATTTATAACAATCTGCATTAAAATAAGAATATGCTAGTAACTTCACAAAGATCTTACACAAATGCTGAATGGCGCATGTGGACACTATATTTCGTCCGGTAAACAAAAAATAAAAAATATATATATGTTAATATCCAAAATATTCATTACCCATTGCTACAGTAAGAAGACCAATATACCCCTGCTAAAGTATGCATCTCCTATATAGTATCTTCATAGCTCACATACAAGGGGACTCACTCTCTCAGCTTTCTTCCTCTAGGGCTTTTCTCTCTTTGCCCATCTCCCTAACTTGAGGGTCGGAGGTGGCACCGGAGCTCCGGCTCCGGCCCACTCTGNAGTAACTTCACAAAGATCTTACACAAATGCTGAATGACGCATGTGGATACTATATTTCGTCCGGTAAACAAAAAATAAAAAATATATATATGTTAATACTCAAAATATTCATTACCCATTGCTACAGTAAAAAGACTAATATACCCCTGTTAAGGTATGCATCTCCTACATAATATCTTCATAGCTCACACACAAGGGGACTCACGCTCTCAGCCTTCTTCCTCTAGGGCTTTCCTCTCTTTGTCCATCTCCCTAACTTGAGTGTCGGAGGTGGCACCGGAGCTCGGCTCCGGCCCCCCTGACCGTCTCTATCTCTTTTGTAGGTTGCCTACCTCACTGGAAATCAGGCAACGACAATATACATGTGCAGCAGTTTATTTTAGGAAGAGATAAGAGAGAGAGAGAGATATGTGCATATGTGGGAGAGTGGGTAAGTAGGAGAGTGCTAACCGAAAGAAGTCGGAGAAAAAGTGGTTGAGAGAAAAAAGGAAACATGTAGAAATAGAAATGTGAAAGGGGTTAAAACGCAGAAGGCTAGGGTTGCAACAAAAAAAAAGGGTATAGCAATATAAGAAGAGCAGCTGAAAAAACATAAAAAAAAGGACACACACAGAATAGGCAGAACCAAAACAGTAACAGAAAAAAAAAAAAAAAAAAAAAAAGAGAGAGCAGCAGTGCAGAGTGGATAAACCTGAAAGCAATGCTCTTTCTCTTTACAAGTTTTGGTCTTTGGTAATTCTTTTGTCTTCACCCTGTCTTTGGCTTGAATTTCACCCATGGAGTATCTATTCCTCTGGACTTAGCTTTTACTCATAGATTCTTCCATCTTTTCCATTTTCTTTATATCTCTCAACACTCACTCACTCATTTACACATGCATATAACATACAAATAACATTTGCACCATCCATTTTTTCTTCATTAGTTTCAAGTAGAGGTAAAACCAATTCTACAGAGAGAGAGAAAGACCCATTTTCTAGAGAGAGAAGCATAACATCAGAGAGAAAGAGAAAGGCAAGTTTTGAGAGAAAAAGAGAGAGAGAGATGAGAGAATTTTTACCTTGGCCACAATTTATGGAACATTAAGATGAAATCCATGGAGGCTTGTGTTCCCTTCTTCCTCTGCCATTTGCCCATCGTCACCCCCTCCCTTTGTTCTTGTTTCATTACTTATCTTCTCTGTTGGTATTTTAGTTTTCAATGAATTAATTTTATTTGGACTTTTGAATATTGCAAATGGATTTTATTTGATGTTTTGTCTTTGCTTTTCCGGATTTGTTAAGGAATTGGAGGCTGGTCCAATTTGTCTCATTTACTTCATTATATGGATGTGGGTCATTTGTTGTTGTTGGGCTTAATTTTTATTGTTTTTGGATTTGGTTAATTCTAATGGGTTTATGCTTTAAGTGGGTTGGTCTATGTTCGTTTGGGCCATTAAGTTGTTGGGCCAGCCGAAATGTTGCTTTAAGTTTTCTTTTGAGTTGCTGATTTTCTTTGGTTGCTAATGGGATCAAGGCCGAAATGGGCTAGTCATTGCTTCAATCTTCCTTTGGTTGTTGATTTCCCTTGTTTGCTATTGGGTCTGGGCCGAAATAGGCCCATCAGTATTACTTCAGTCTTCTTTTTTTCTATGGGTCTGGGTCTTTCTTCTGTTAATGCATTGGCTTATTGGGTCGAACACTATGCGAGAGTTTTGGGGTTTCTATTATCTATTAGATCACGAATTAGGCCTAGCTTGTCTTTTTTTGCTTTTTTTTTTGAATTTATTTTTTGATTCATTACTTGTTTTGGTCCATTTTTGTCATGTTAATTTTTTTTTACTTACTGATTAGGCTAGTTCGAATTGGGACAGCCCATTAGTGTGTTTTATTTCATTTCTTTACTTGTTGGGATTAGGTCTTTGTTTCTTTTAGGCTAGGTTTATTTTATTTATTTATTTATTTTATATTTTTTCTTTGTTTAAATAGTTTAATGAAAATAAAGTTAGGAGTAAAATCAAATATCATGCATTTTATATTTATTTAATTAAATCTATGTGAATAGTATCCATATGCCCCTTATTTGTCAAGGAAGGGATATGAGCAATTTACCTCCATAGGGGTGAATCTTCTATTTTCCCGAGGTAAGAATAAGCATCACTTTGAGAACCGAGAAGCATAGGAACAAAGTGGAAGGATTAAGACGCAATTAGATTCATATATAGCATAATTAAATTATTTGCAATTTGTTCTGATTGCATGTTTATTTGTTTAGTTTATCTTCATGATTAAAGAAAAAAAAAATCTTTTGAATCATTTTGCGAAATGCACAGACTTTGATCCCTAATTAGGGTACATAGGCATTCGAGGGTGACGAATTAAGTCATATTTTTGAATAATCACCTTTTTTTTTATTTAGGGATAAAATAAATATAATTTAGCCATAATTTAATTTACATGTTTAATTTCGGGTAACCGTCTTTTAGACGGGTGTTATGGGGTGTATAACATCTTCCCCACACATTAATCGACTCTCAGACCCTCTTTAGTTCGCAAACCTTTTTTTAAAAAAAAAAAAATTAAAGGGGTTTTCCAATTGTTCCCCTAAATTTTTAATACAATTGGTGGCAACTCCAGANAATTTAGCCATAATTTAATTTACATGTTTAATTTCAGGTAACTGTCTTTTAGACGGGTGTTGTGGGGTGTATAACATCTTCCCCACACATTAATCGACTCTCAGACCCTCTTTAGTTCGCAAACCTTTTTTTAAAAAAAAAAATTAAAGGGGTTTTCCAATTGTTCCCCTAAATTTTTAATACAATTAGTGGTAACTCCAGAGTTTTCATTTCGAAAACTAAATCTTTTTTTATTTAGTCATTCGCGTTATAGCGACTTTCAGGTACGTCATGACAACACATAGCTATATGATTAACAAACTTAATTTAACCTTTTAAGGTTTTTTTTTCCTGAAATGATTTAGCCAGCACGATATTGATAATACCACCAAACAAAGTCCCAATCCTAAAATGCTTTTTAGATTATGGGGCTCTTTGACCCCTTTAATGCAATTGAAGAAGTTTTTTATCAAAATAGTGTACATTCAAAGTTTTTAACCAAAATAATGCACTTTTATTTAATTGAAAAACAAAAAAAAAATTGGATCGAACGGTGCGGGTCTCATCAGACACTTCATGAGCCCTGCGGCGCATCCCAAAAAAATGTGCCATTACTCGGCCGGCGTGCAGTTTTTGTCAGGTCCCACGGAGCGTCCCATGTAAACAGTGCTTTTACCAAGGATCTCACTGCATCTGCAACAGCAAGTGGTGGTTCTGAAAGATCACCATTTACAATGGGTCTTTCCGGTGTAGCATTTTTAACAAATGGATGCTCCAGAAGTTGAGCAGCTGTAGGACGATGTAATGGGTTTCTTTGCAAACAAAGCCTCACAAAATCCTTTCCATCTTCTGATAGATGATCCGAAATTGCAGGAAGTTCCTTGCTGTTCCCAATCTTAAACATGGCAGCAACCTGTGAAGCATAAAGTGTAAAACAGAAGAAACAGGTTAAACAATCTAAATGCAAGCCAAGATATTGATATAATCAGATGATGATAATTCCAAATGTAGATATTATAATATTGGCAGTGTTTTCATCAGTCTTCAAAATTCACTAACCCCTTCATACTGGCTCCAAGGTGGTTTTGTCGTAGCCATCTCCAAAACAGTGCATCCAAGGCTCCATATATCAACAGCAAGAAATGAAGCTTACCTCAGGTGCCATCCAGTAAGGACTTCCCTTGAAAGAAAATAGCTGTCCATTTATCTGCAAATTCAGATAATCAAATATTAGAAGCCACGGCCTTATGGTAAAAGCACTGTTTACATGGGAAACTGACACGCCAGTAGAGTAATGACACTTTTCTTTGGGACGCGCCGCGGGGCTCACAGCATGTCTAGTGGGACCCGTGCAGTCCAATCCACTTTTTTTTTCTTTTCAATTAAATAAAAGTGCATTATTTCAGTAAAAAACTTTAAATGTATACTATTTTGGTAAAAAAACTTTTTCAATTGCATTAATGGGGTCAAAAAACCTAGATTATAGTCCTTGTTTATGTGATTTGTTTAGTGTTTATTTTTCAGATTCTTTTTTTTAAATATAGACTTTAATTATGAAAGATGAGCTTGTGAGAAGAAACTTCTCTAATCAGGCCAAACACTGAAATGATTTTTATTTCTCTACTGATGTTCCCTAACTATACATTATATTTAAGTCACCTACCTTAATATCCTCCCCTAGGAAAGTACAAGGAAATTAAGCCATTTCATTTTTCTATATTTAAAGCCTTGTTGTAACCAAGAAATCCAAACTAGCCTTAGGTATCTCATCCCTTTATTTCATATAAGTTGAGTTATCAATTATTCTGATGAAAATGCTCCAAAGTGGCTTTCTCACATTGAGGTGAAAAAACATGGCATGGTCGTCCTACCACACTTCTTTTCCCTTTAACTCCAACCGCCAAGATAACCATGATGTATTCCTTAGCTTCCGAGGTGAAGACACCCGCTATAGTTTCACTAGTCACCTTCATGCTGCTTTAACTAGATTAAAAATCAAAACTTACATGGACTACAACCTTGAGAGAGGGGATGAAATATCATCAACACTGCTTAGAGCAATCGAGGGATCCAAAGTGCCTGTGATTATTTTCTCAAGGAACTACGTTACCTGAAAATAGTGTTTAGACGAGCTTGAGAAAATAATTGAATGCAAGAGAAGAAAAAGACAGGTTGTGGTGCCAATTTTTTATGATGTAGATCCTTCAGATGTAAGGCACCAAACCGGGGTTCATGCAAATGCTTTTGCAAGACATGAACAACGTTTTAGGGCTACTATTCAGAAGGTGCAAAGGTGGAGAATGGCCTTGACAGAAGCAGCCAATCTCTCTGGATGGGATTGCAGGGTCAATAGGTAAGTCTATATGATGAACTGAGTACCCTCTAAAACTAATAGGTAAGTGTATTATATCTAAAATATTTTTCTTTTTATTTATCACAAATAGAACTCTAGAGAGAACTGAATTAAAATTTTCTCATATTTTATATATAGATGAATACCAAAACCATATATGGCCCTTATTTCTGTTCTTTTGCAAATGTGAGTATGGAATCTCAACTTGTTGAAGAAATTGCTATTGATGTTCTGCAAAAATTGGAGTGTATGCATCACGGGAACATGGAGACCCAGATAGCAAGGCAACAACAAGCTTCGCAGCTAAAATTAATGGAGGCCGTCCGTTCGCGTAATCCAAGCCAAATGGAGGACTTGATTGCAATGAACCAAAATATCTTGCAACTTAAAACGGATAAATTTCTACGTATGGCTGGCCTATTACGATAATATGGAGTTTCCTGCAATTTCATGTTAGCAGAATCATTTTTATTTTGAAGTCATTTGTTATGGAAAGTTTAATCTGAAAGGATTAAAGTCAAATGATCTAGTGTGTTGATAGTATAACTAAAGAAGAAAAGTTTCTGATTTAATCATTCTGATAGCAATGAAATATGGAGTGTGACTATAGCACACTGCCACCATAATCTTCCCAACCCTGTTCTCTTCCAGAAAAAAGATCTTACCCCTTAAGAAAGATGCAGAGATCACAATATATATAGACTTCAACTTTACCAAACTTGCTACCTTGCTAGAGAACTGTCTCCACTAATTCTATAAAAGGATACTTGAATTAAACTGCTGGGTGAGGTCTCCATTGCCAAACAATGTGTCAATTCCTTTACTACTTCACTCATGGTTGGCCTATTAATAGAAGTGGATGCTACACATGCCATTGCAGTATCTAAGAATTTCCTTGCTGAATCAGTGCCAAAATTTCCCCCTAATCTTGAATCCACTATATCATTAACCTCCCTTTCAGACTGCATGGAACCAAGCCATTCAATTATGTGAGTTTTCTCTTCATCAGTTTTGGCTATGGCAGGCCGGCCAGTAATCATCTCAAGCAAAACAACACCAAAGCTGAAAACATCACTTTTTTCATTTAACCTGTTTGAAATATTGTACCTGCAGGGTAAAAGATGTCAGCAACTCAACCTATGAGAGCCAAAAATGAAAAGAAGAAAAAATGTTGATCTTCTTTTTTTCCATTTGGGTTTTTGACTTGAAATGCTAACAATTAACTTACTCAGGATCAAGGTATCCTGGGGTGCCAGCAATCACTGTATATACATGGGTGTCACCTTCATCAAGGAAAATCTTTGACAACCCAAAATCAGATATTTTACCCCGAAATTTTTCATTCAATAAGATGTTGCTAGATTTAACGTCTCTGTGAATAATTTGTGGCTTACACCCTTTATGCAGATACTCCAAGCCTACACTTAAAGTTTCAAGTTACACTCATTGTATAAAACAGAAGCATTAAGTAAGGAAGGAGGGAATTACGAAAAAGATTATTTCTTTCCTGACCTTGTGCAGCATCCACTGCAATTTGAAGTCGTTGTTTCCAACTCAATATATTTTCATTTTTATCTGCTTCAGAAAACAAGTTTCACCAAAGAATTCTTTAATACCAAACCAGGAAAAATGAAAGATCCCTCAATCCTAAACAAGTAAAAGAGTCAAATTAAAAATCAAAGACTTAGTATGCAAGGCAAGGCAAGGCAAACCCAAAACGACATTCAATACCTGATAGATGCTGAGCTAAGTTCCCATTGGTCATATACTCACAGATGAGTGCCATGTTGGGGCCCTCATCGCAGTATCCAATAAGAGCAGTCAAGCATTTATGGTGAACTCTAGTAAGAAGATTGGCCTGTAAGTTAGAATATCAAAATTCGTTTAGTTTTATATGAACTTTTAGATATCATTAGCAAGTATATATTGTAGGTATGATGGATATTTCAAGGTAATCATTCTACCTCTGTCTGAAATTGCAGATACCCTTGAGCTGAAGGAGAGACCACTTTGACAGCTACCTCAGTGTTGCCTAAATAGCCATGGTATACTGTTCCAAATCCACCTTTCCCCACAACCCTTCCAAAGTTGTTGGTGATGCTCAAGATTTCAGCATATGTGAGATGTTGTTTCTTTGACTGTACCTCCTTGTGTAATTTAGAATAAGAACTTAGATCTTTTACACGTGTGGGAACTGTGAGAAGAAGAAGCCAATTGTTGTCAGAATACAGCTTTTTAGCTATTTTAGTTTATTTCTTTCTTTTTCTTCCCAAGCTTTAGCTATTCCAAGTTTAGCTATTGTAGATAAACATAGTCAGACTCTACTATGGAAGAGAATTAGCTTATTTCTTTGGTTATTTTGGTGCATCAAATAGAATATAATGCAGTTTCATCCTATTTTTACAACCAAAATCACTAATGACACAATTTGTTAATGTCAAAAAAAAGTCAAATGGACTATATATATATATATTATCCACAGGACCAAAATCCCCTGTCTCCACCACTAGGGTGAAATCTCCCCATCTCTGTTCCATCAAGATTAGTACCCAAACAAATGATAATTTTGCCACACTTGCTCGATTTAGTTTAAATTTTCTATAAATTTACTTATTTATGTACTTTTATTTTTCAATAGAAGGCATGTACCTAGTTGTCTTCTTTTGAATAAGTAGAAAGTAATTGTTGCTGCTAATAGCATGAAAGCTCCACCAAGTGATGCCACTATTGAGATGACAATAGTCTTACTCTTCTTTTTGCATGAATCTGGATAGCAAAGATCTGGATTTCCGCCAAAACTTGCATTTACAATAAGAAATAAACACGTTATATGCCACTTTCTTACATAACCAGCCAACCAGAAAAGACGTTCCTATGATGGCTTTTGATGTAATAATATAATTTCGAGATAAGTCAATAAACTCAAGGGAAATTAATGCAGTTATAGTAACCAAAATTCAAACTTGAAATGGAGCATACCTGAATTTAAGCATCCCATTCTTTGAACTCTCAAAGAGGTCTATTGGAACTGTTCCTGTTAGTTGATTTCCTTCTATGTTTCTTCAATGGAAAAGAAGTTTTACCCTTTATATATGTTTTCAATAAGAATTTAAAAACCAAACTCCAAAACCAAACTAGTTGACTTACAGATCTTTCAAGGAGATCAATTGAGACAAGGAACCAGGCACATCCCCAGTTAAACTGTTGTTTGACAAATCCCTGAAATGAGGACACATTATTTTTTACTCAATCTTTAGGACAAGAGATCCTTTTATGTTTTACAATTTCTATCTGAGAGAATGAGATACTTACAAATATTCTAATGACCTCAGATTGGACATATCAGGAGCTATGTTTCCAATTAATCCAATGGAGGATAAGTTCCTACAGCATGATCATATAAATTCTCATTCTTACTACTGGAGATAAGGTAGCCAAACCATAATGCGCTCTGTGCACAGTGCAAAATTACTTGTCCTGCAATAAACTTACAAGGATATGATCCTACGTGGGCCAGATCCAGCATAGCTGCAATTAAGACCATCCCATAAGTAATCCAATGGATTACAAGGATCTCCTTGCCAATTTCTCTTGATCCCATAGATTGACTTGATATTCATAATAGCATCAGCTATTATCATGAATACAATATTAAGTAGGTCAGCAAGAAATTAAATCAAGAACCATAAGCAATCTTGACAATGGTAGCAACTTGAATAATGCTTCAAAGTCTTTAATTTGTATATAAGCACGTACCATCATTTTGGTCTGTTTCTGATTGTAAGAGGTCCTTGGTCATGTATATCTCAATGGCATTAACAAGTGGTGGAAGAGTTGACCTATTAGTTCCATTAATCCAAAGTCTCAACTCAGGTTCAGTTACTGCTGCTATATAATAGATGCTCTCTAGGTATGAAGGATTGACTGGATTACTATTAAGAAGATCCCCATTCACAAAAACATTGAATTCTCTAACTTGATTTCCTTCAAGCTTCTCAATTTCCGCGAAGTACATGTATGCATAATATGCAGAGGCATTATTCCTGGGCAGGAACTGGAAGTGAAATTCTATATTGTTATTAACATTTAATGGCACTGCTGCTGTTCCCATGACAATGGAGGGTGGCAATGGTAGGAAACTGTATGATGATGCTCCCTGGTCTACCCTAAGCGAGGTATTAATCTGTTTCAAGTTACTTGAGTTATAAGGTATCCATATTCGATCATAGACATCATCTGGGTATCTTGAAGAAGAAAAAAAATCAGTGAGCACTTTTATGGTAGGAACAAAGATATAACCTGGGTATAAGATAATGAGATGGCTAACCTGACTGTTTTGGTATCCTGTAAGCCAAAATCAAACCGCGCCAAGAGCTTCAGAGAGTTAACTAAATAGGCATCACTGTTAAGAACTCTGAGCTCTAAAACTGATATGAAAGGTGTCCCCTTCTTGGTGTTAAAGAGGCAAACATGAACATAATGTGATGAACCAAGAGAAATGATTTCCTTGGTTATTACACTAGATGCATTCTCAAACTCTACTGAATCCCACCACTTAGCACCGAGATAGATATCGAATTTAGGGAGAGAATCTTTGCCATCATAGTTTCCATACATGAATCTGGCCCTGATTAAATGTTTGCTGCTACTTCCTTGACGAGAATTAAGGGTATAGCAGTTTCTGGATCCTTCTGGAAAGCTTCTAACATTCCAGAACTGCCTGTGAAGGGAGTTGACCTTATATTTAGATGATATCTTGTGGCTTACACCAGTGCCTATGAATTTGGCATCAGAAGTGTAATTGATGGCACTAGTTTCATCTGTGTAGCTTGGTTCATCCACAAGTCCACAGTCAATACTAATGAAACCTAGAAAAGGGGAAGCATAAGTTAATCAGAACAACACGTAGAAGTTGCATTCAGAAAAAGGAGATGAGAGTAGCAAACCTGATTGACTCTGCGCATGAACAAGGACTGCAAGAATCAAAGAAAGTTGAAACACTGCAAGTGCAAATAGGAAATGTCCTCCCATTTCCAAACTAACCGCTTAAAATCCAAAACTTTCACAGACTCATTGAGTTTTTGGATCAACAACCACTTCCATATAATCAGTGAATTGAAGAACACAAACCATTTACAAAATATGATTCATCATCTCCATATAGTTTATTAATGAAGTAAAATCCTGCATCTTATTCATCTTGCTTCTTAAGCAAAACAGAACAAGGAAAGAAAAAATAGAAAAATTTAAGAATCAATCTTTTTGTTGCTTTGTTTGACCAACTTCATTATAGGATTTGAATCTTCAAAACTGAATTGTTCAGATCATATACGCAATCTTTAATATTAATTACTCCTGCAGCCGACTTTTTTTACATTTTTCAATTGAATAGTATGTTTAATAGCTGATTAATTGAACAATACGCAGTCCTAATTGACTTGGGAGAATTGCCGACAACTATGTTACTGACATTAAGTCTCTGCATGGCCAAAAAACAAAAAGAAATTAAGTGTCTGCATCATTTGATGGTCCAAATTTTCTAATGAACTTGCTATGTGTGAAAGCAAGAAGAACAGAAACACCTAGAAAGCCTTATCTTCTTGGCATTCAGACGACTTGTAAATAAGTTTCTGTTTGGTTGACCACCATTTTTTCGTCTTCGTCTATTTCAGCCTTTGCTGCTTTTATTTATTTATTTACTAGAATGGACTTTTGCCATTAAACTTCTAAACGGTCCCACAAAAATGGTAGACGCTCTCTGGCCATCGAAAGCACAAAGCTGAATAAAGAGTGCAGCATTAGAAGTTTAGTTTTGGGGGGGCGGGGGGGGGCNCCACATTGTGTACTCTATTATTAATATTATATAGATAGATTTCATAAAAATAACAATAACTACATTAAAACTAGAAGTTAAAGATTAAAATTCACAAAAATATAAAATTATATAACGTTTTAACGAATAAGGCTTATCATCTACTTAATTTTTACCTCGTAACTCACAGAATAAAGGCTATTTTACTCAATTGAATTTTCTTACATGAAATAAATTGTGTCATTAGTAAATATGCTTGTGGAAAATAAAATAAAATAAAAAGGCTAATTACTTCTTTATTTTGTCTTCAGCCTATTTACTGTTTATTTTTGTTCAATTTAACGTATATCAAAAGAAAAGAAACCGAGATATTTTTCATATTGTATATCTTTTGTCACAAGCTCATAGCAAAGATACTGCTCACAATGGCTATGGCAATCACAAGTGGACCACCTCCTCATATTTTCTGGACAACCAACAACAGCAACCATGGCGACCTTTACAGACAACCTCGTCTTATCCAATTGTTAAGTGAAACTACAGACATGTCTCAGCTCAAACAAATTCACGCTCAAACACTACGTACCATTCCCTTCAACTGTCCACAAGCGCTCTTTCTCTATAGCCGAATTCTCCACTTTTCCTCTTCGGTTGATCTTCACTACGCCACTCTTGTTTTCAATCACATTGAAAACCCCAATTCTTTCATGTGGAACACTCTCATAAGAGCCTATGCACGAAGCACCAATTGCAAACAACAGGCCATAGAGCTTTACAGAGCAATGATTGAAGAAGAAAGTGTCATGCCTGACAACCACACGTTCCCATTTGTTCTAAAGGCCTGTGCGTATTTGTTTTACTTGTTTGAAGGGAAACAGGTGCAGGCCCACGTTTTCAAACTTGGGTTTGAGTCAGATATTCATATAAAGAACAGTTTGATTCATTTTTATGCAACTTGTGGGTGTCTGGACTTAGCACAGAAGGTATTTGACGAAATGCCTGAAAGAAGTGAGGTTTCGTGGAATATCTTGATTGATTCCTATGTGAGAGTGGGTCAATTCGACACTGCCTTGAAACTGTTTGGCGAGATGCAGAAGGTGTATAAACCTGACAATTATACAATTCAGAGTGTTGTTAGTGCTTGTGCTGGTTTGGGTGCTCTGTCTTTGGGTTTGTGGGTTCATGCTTATATTTTGAGAAAGTGTGACATGGACATTACTGGTGATGTTTTGGTGAACACATGCTTAGTGGATATGTACTGCAAATGTGGAGCCTTAGAACTTGCTGAACAAGTCTTTCAGAGCATGACTATTCGAGATGTAAACACATGGAATTCATTAATCTTAGGCTTTGCTATGCACGGTAAGGCTGAGGCAGCATTAGATTATTTTGTCCAGATTGTGAAGGAAGAGAAGATTTTGCCTAATTCTATCACTTTCGTTGGTGTCTTGAGCGCGTGTAATCATCGGGGAATGGTTAGTGAGGGGCAAATGTATTTTGAAATGATGATTAAGGACTATAATATAGAACCGCGATTAGAGCATTATGGATGCCTTGTTGATCTTCTTGCTCGTGCAGGACACATTGAAGAAGCTGTCAACTTGGTGTCAGATATGCCCATGAAACCTGATGCTGTAATCTGGAGGAGTCTTCTTGATGCTTGTTGCAAGCAAAATGCAAGTGTTGAGCTAAGTGAAGAAGTGGCCAAGCAGATCCTTGAGTCAGAAGAGAGTGTTTGTAGTGGTGTCTACGTGCTTTTGTCGAAAGTCTATGCCTCAGCTAGCCAGTGGAATGATGTTGGATTAATTAGAAAGTTGATGACTGATAAAGGTGTAACTAAAGATCCTGGCTGCAGTTTGATAGAGATAGATGGTGTTACTCATGAATTTTTTGCTGGGGACACCTCTCATTCCCAAACGAGAAATATCTATAAGGTTCTGGATGAGATTGAGGAGAAGCTAGAATCTGTTGGGTATTCACCAGACTACTCAGGGGCACCTTTGGTTGATGAAATTAATGATGGAAAACAGAGTACTCTGAGGTTGCACAGCGAGAGACTAGCCATAGCTTTTGGGCTCTTGAGCTTGAGACCAGGCCAGCCAATAAGGATAATGAAGAATCTTCGGGTGTGCAATGATTGCCACGAGGTGACCAAATTAATCTCAAGAATTTACAATGTTGAGATAATTGTGAGAGATCGTGCTCGGTTTCATCACTTCAAAGATGGCACCTGTTCTTGCATGGATTATTGGTAATGAATGTATAGCTCAAAATCTCATGGAAACTATATGAAATTTGAAGAAGATTGAATACACAGAAAGTAAATTACTCTCATAACACACATATACAGGAGTACTATTCATGATGTGCCTAAGAATTTTTGTTATTAAACACATTAAAATTCATCCTCTTCAATAACATTTTTACTAGAAAATCTATCAGTGATCTTCTTAGGACTCTAGCAGGTTAAGGTACAAATTAGAGGGTTGAGTGTTAATTATGATATACCTATAATATTGACGCTATAGATTAGATTATTTAGCTGCAATAATGTAGAGCCTGTAAAGTGGGTAGATTACTTAATTCAAACGCGAGAGTTGCGTCTTCCTAGAGTCCATCCAGCTCACAAGTTATTAGATTGAAATAGACGTGAGTCAAGGTTGTCAATTATTAATCATTTAGGCCAACTACTTGTTACGGGTGAATTACAATGCTCCAGCAACCACCTTCATGAAGCATCCCCAGACATAAATTTAATGGAACATTGGATTTTATGCTAGTTTCAATATTAGTTTAACAGAAATTTGGATCTTAATCTGCTTTAAGCCAACATCAGATTCAATTATGTGTCTTGTGATGCACATGGCCGTTTGGGATTCCTTTCATGTGCTTCTTTATTTTTATTTTTTGTGACATTTTGTATTTTAAGCACGTGGTTTCCTATAAATGCGAATTGCTAAAAAATATGAATTTGTAGATTTTGTTAAAAAAAAAAAAAAAAAAAAGACAGATATATGCTCAATGATTTATAAGTTTATATGTAATTTTTTATTAAGTAAATGTTAATTTACAACTTTGTTAAATAAATATGTTGTATTTACCTAATAAAGTATATATCTAATTGACATTGGACAAAATATATAACTTAGTCATAAAATATGTAAACTTGTAGGATAATGATAGAGGGAACGAATTTGGCTTAAGGGATCTAGTCATGAAATGAGTTAGTGTTGTCCACACCACAAATTAATACGGTAATCATCCCCCACCTTAAAACAAATCTTGCAGCTCTTGGAATTTTCACGGCCTCAAACCTAAGTTATTGAACGCTGAACCAAACATTTGTTGGCTATGATACCATGATATAACAAACACCCAATTTTGAGTTGTATCATCTACTACTCAACCAAGGAATTCGTTTAACAAATAATAATCTTTCCATATGATTGAAAAATTACGTTTTACAGTAGAGGGAACTGCATGGATAAAAGGAGGCAAGTGCAGAGATTATAAAACCAATTAAGAAAATTTATATTAGATAAAGAATCTCACTGTAATTTTCTGGCAAAAAATAATATATACAAGTCTAGGAAAAGAAGCTTTCGAACCAAATAACAAATCCACCAAGTTGGCAATAAAATTCCTGAATCCATAATTAAAACTATGTCGACAAAATGGGAATGTATCCCCAACAATCTACCATCAGAACTGTCCAATATTGCTGCTGTGATCTTTCACTATGGCAACTCTAAAGAAGGTCATTCTTGGACCCTGATGAGTTTCTGCTTCATAAACCTTTACAACATGTTCCTATAGGCTTTCAAAAAGATCGGTATTTACATAGCATTCACTTGCATCATTCAAAATTGCAATGGTCAAAGGCATCTCAGATTAAACCTTGTTCCTCAAAGTCTCTTGCCACTGAAACAAAGGAAGAATAGAAAACCCCAATGTTAATATGACACGAGATGAATCACACTAGAGTAGAGCGAGGAAGAGGAAAGGAAAGGGAGCCAAAGTAGTTGATTTTTTCTGCGTAACATTAACACGAGTAATTAACCTAACCCGTGAAGATCTTTTTCTTAACATGTTAGGTAAAAGTTTGAATTCTGCCTTTCATCTATAAAAAAGTCAATTTATGAAGAATGCTGCTTACTTGTTCCATAACAACTACGACATTTAACTAACCATAGCATATTTAGTTCCCCCAGAGCACATGATCGAGCACCTTCTCAATTTGGGATTTAGAAGGATAGAAATTCAGAAAAAAGGAAAAGAGGGAAGCAAAAGAAACAGCTCAGTTAGAAATGTTTTAAGATCTCAAAGACAACAATCCAGACATCTGCTCCTAAACCCCAAATCTGCTGGCTGCAATTGCTTGTTCTTTGCCCTCAATATGGGCACAAAAAGATTATCAATTTCACCCAAGATTAAAATCCATTCTAATAGCCCAAGTTATCAAGTTTCGTAATTCCAAATAGGAAACGCAACAGTGGTTCATGTCAAGTAGAAGCAATGAATTCAGTATTCACAGGGAATGTGAAAACTCACCTTTTGACGAAGGAAGAACCAACATAACATGCATTGTGACATTGTTGGGAGGAAGCTGCAAGCGAAGAGGATAAAGCTTCCCATTCAAAGGACTGCGAGTACACACAATAACATCCCCTAGCCCTGTCTCTTCCCGAAACTTACGAGTCAATTCCTCAACTCCGTTACCTTTGAAAATCAAAGAATAGCCCTGCATATCCTCATCATCCACTTCCCCACTATCTTCAGCAACATGATAGTATATAGTCCTCCCTTCCAACTTCGGCGGCGAACCCACACTCGAATCAGCAGACTGCAAAAGAATACCAAACAGGGTAAGCACAAAGATGCAAAATTTAAGCTTGATCAGAGTTACACAGATGAAAATTTTCAAGCTTTACGCGAATTTTGAACCTCTTGTCTTGAAAAGTTAGCAGATTTGATCGAAACAGCTGAGGGGGTGTCAGATTCGAAGTCCAGAGAGTCCGAATGAGGCACGGATGGAGCTGCGGGTTTCTGACCCGGAGAGCGAACATGAATCTCCATAACATCAACATCCCACAAGATCCAATCCTGTGTTGCAGTTCTATGGGGAATATCATGGGTCACCGAGTTCCTCCATGGAGGCAAACCACCATTGGCTCTGAGAAAATTCCCGTAGCGAGTCTTAAGCTTGATCTGAGCTCCATCTCTAATGGGTTCCCACTCAACAGAGGAATCAAGCCTATGAGGGAGAGTCTGAAGCACTTTGCGACCGGTCATGCCAAGCAAGAAGGGCTGGTTGGAAGCTGTGAGGTACTTTCCATAGGAGCTCTTGAGGCGAATGATGTTGTCGTATCCGGGTACGTACTCCACGATCCATCGGGCATTCTTGGAGGATCCGTTTCGGTCTTGGGTCACGGACTCTTCATCTTCCTCGGCGAGGAGGTACTTGTCGTGGTGGCTACGGAGGCGCACCGCCTTGGCGTTGTGGAAGAGGTCCATGCCGAGTCTGAACTTGTTGGAGCTTATCTGCAAGATTAAGAGTTTAAGACAGCACAGCACAAAAGAATTCAAAGTGAGAAATGGATTCGCATCCGTAAAGGTAAGTTAAGGATATTTATATGTAAGAAAAGGAAGCGTGGGGATATTCAGGTTGTTTGTGAATTAATTTGAGGGTAAACATGACCAAAAACATAAAATTAAGGAGGGTAAAAGATTGTGTGCGTCAAAGCAAAGAGTGTCGGTGTTTGTGTGCGTTGGGTGGCAAATGGGGAAGAGCCAGTCAGCGCCAGCCAAATGGGACATGTTACGTGGCTCAACTGCTTGTGTTAGATTTATTATTTAATTGGACAATTCAAGTTTGCGTGTGAAATCATGGAGTGCATGTAGTGGATCATCATATACAAATGGATAAAGCCATGAAATTGACATGGGTTTCAGCTTGAAGCAGCCTTGGCGTGGCGTGTCGGAAGATACAATTAGAGGATCGAAAATGGTTTAAGGGAGGTTTTGCTTTTCTTTTTGTCTTTTCTAATTTTAAATAAATAAGGAACTCAGAAACAGACAACATATACTCATACTCAAATGTGTAGAGAGAAAAAGATACTTGGGAACATAAAACTTAAGCAAGACATATTCATAAGATGGTAACAATGAGGAAATGAGTCAAACATGATATTTTTTTGAGGAGACCACATATTAATCACATCCGACTCTAATAAAAACAGGTTTATTAACTATAGGCAATAGGTCTATTCTAATATTCTTAATGGGAAATTGTCTTTTCTCTCAACTCTCAACATTTTTCTCGCTTCATTGTCCCATAGAGTTTAAAAATATTTCCAACTTTTTTGGTTCAGAATTCTCCCTGAATTATGTTTAATCCTATGACTTCTCATCAAAAAGCCCCATTAATGAACAAGATATAAAACTCTCCTTTCCCCTTCATACGTATTCGCTATCAAAAACATTCATATAAAGGGAAGTGCCAACCTCATGTAACCTTCATTCCTTTCTCATCCCTTCCACTTCTCCAAACAACAAAAAATACTCTATACATCAACCCTCCATATGAATAGAAATAGATTCTCACGTGTGGGATCCTAGTCCTCAATAGAGAGAAGAAACAACCCTCTACCAATTTCCTCAAACCTTAGATCTGATGTAACATGAACATACTCAGACAAAAAAGAATTCACATGGAACTAAGTTGTTGTCTCTACAAATCATGATTCTAGAGAACTCAATTCATAATGTTTCACCAACTAATTGACCTCCAATAGAATATTATAGTATTGAAGAAACACAGGCCAATTTCATGTTGCAAATCTTCTAGTGCGTTTAATGTGTAGTAACCTTTTTCTAGTCCGGAAGAGTGGGTGAAGGCATGGGGCAACATGAAGTCTCTCACATCCAACTTAGCTTAGTTGCACACTTGCCATGGATTGCATAGTTGATTTCCATGTTGGATTCTTTTCAGACTAAGTATTTAGTTTTAGGTGCAAAAAGCATATCTACCATTACAAGTAATTTAATTTGTTCACAAAAGTCACTTCACTTTAGAAAAAGTGATGTTACATATGTCAAGAATTTTATAATTAACTTTTAATAAATTAACATAACAAGTTTCATGTAAAAGTATAAATTATTTATACAATACTTTTTTGACACTATCCTTATACTTAGGGTTTGTTTGAGAGTTAAAATTAAAGGAAAATGAGAGGAGAGAAAATGAGTAAATATGTCAATCCCTTTGTTTGGGAGTTCAAGATTAAAAAAGATAAAAAAACCAAGGGATAACATCAAATTCTCACATTTCTTTTTTGCCTTCACTTTTATGTTCTTCCAATTTGGGGGATTTGAAGATGAAATATGAGTAATTTACTATTATACATTTATTTATTTATTCAAATTCTTTTTCAAACACTATTTAGATAACATTATTAAATATATTTACTTTATAAATAAAAAATAAATTTATAAATTTTTATTTCATTTTTTTCTTTTCCTCTCTCTTTGCTCATTTTAATCATCCAAACAAGGAAGAGAGAAGTCCCTCTAATTCCCTTCCCTTCCTTTCTTTTCCCTCACTTTCTTCTTTTATCCTTCCCCTTCCTTTTCCCTTCAACTCCCAAACAAACCCTTAGTCAAGATTTAATAAACACTCCTATTCAGATCATTTTTCTAATTTGTATTAAATATATGGACCCTTATGACTATGTATCCAACATTAAGTTTTTTGTACATTTGATAAAGTTGGAATGTGAAATTATACTTGATAAAGTTTTTATGTACATTTAACATGTTTCTAAATACTATTTTCTTTTTGCTTATACAATGTCGCCTATTCTATAAGGATAGTATTAGTTATTACTTTACACATAATAAAAATGCTTATGTAGTATAGGACACGTGTAAGGCTTAGTTGACATAATTAGGGGTAGCATTTTAGGTAACTAGTTATGCCAATTAAATTATCCAAGTAACTACATTTCATCATACAAGGAAAGTACAACGAATACGACTACATGTAGTAGAAGTTTAGAGAGAAGCTTCCTTATTAAAAAGATTTGAAATTTTTGGTAATATAAGAGGACAAATTTAGGTGTGAATTGTATTTATAGGTTTCGTGTATTGTCATAAATGATTGATAAATATGTGAACAATTGACGCAGCACTTAATGATTGGACTTTTAAGGGGAAAAAAAATTATACACTAATTTATTAGAAATTTTTTTATATGATCTAATACATAATACTTTAACTCTTTTCTTATAGTAATTTATTCATTTTCAAATTTAAATCTTTGAATCAAACCTTTCATTTGGATATTTAACAATAACCATTTAAGCGAAGAGCATAAAAAATTATCACTTAGGCGTGACATATTATTTTTTAGCTAAGAACTTCAACCAATCTTTAAAGAATATTTAAATTAAATATCTTAAGAGTAGAAGAAGCAAATAACTGCAGGGTTCTGATAATACTTATGAATTAAATTTAAATGAAAGTTTATTTAATTTAAAGGTTTTTTTTTTTTTTGGAAAATTGATACAATTACATTGTCCCCATTTTCTCTTTATATGATATGCTTCATTTCTTTTGTTTGAATCTTTGTTGGTTCAATCGGCCAAGGCCAAATGTACTAGGAATCTTTGCTCCTCCTCTCATCTGAATTTGTCCTGCCTATGGTATTAATCTCTCAGTGAACTAAATCTCAGATTTTTGTTTTGAATGAAATCACAAATATTCAATTAATCTAATTAATTGAGAATTATCCCCCAAAAACAAAAAATTAATTGTACAAGCATGAGCTGACGGACACGTACCTGTGAAATTGAGCTGTGTCTTGACGACTTCACCGAGGAAACGGACATGGGCGACTGCGGTTCGGAGCCGGAGAAATCATCGGAAGCAAGAGACGATAAAACACTCTCCGCATAGGAATCCATACGCTCCGGCAACTCCACGGATTCCACATCCCAGAGAATCCAATTCCGAGTGGAAGAGGCATGTGGGTCATCGTGAGTAATCGAATTCCTCCACGGCGGCGTGCCTCCATTTGCCCTCAAATATTTTCCACACCAGCTCCTCAGCTTCATTTGGAACCCATCTCGTATCGGCTCCCACTCGTACTTCCAATCCAACCCCTTATCGAAATCGGCCTGAACCACCCTTTCTCCGGTCATGCCCAGCAGAAACGGCACGTCCGTCGCCGTCAGGTATCGGCCGTGGATGCTCTTCAGCCTTATACGGTGGGTCTTCCCTTCAACCAGCTCAACGATCCATTTCGTTTTCAGGGTCGACCCGTTTCGGCTCTGTCGGACCTTCTCTTGGTCGTCGTCGGCGACGAGGTACTTGTCAAGGTGGCTGCGAAGCTTGACGGCTTTGGCTTTGTTGAAGAACTCCATTGTTGATTGGATGAATAGTACAGTAGTGTGCGACTGGAGTTATTTATACAAGTGTTTGATGAAATCCTGAGAGAGAATAGAGTAACATTATTTTTGTAATTAAGGTATGGGGAATGTGTGCGGCTTTGAACTTGAATGGAAATTGTGGGGTGGTTTCTGAAGTTTCCTTTTTGGCACAAGAAAGTTAATGAAAAAGGTTAACCATGTTCAGGCTTTCTTGTTGGTATTGGAGTGATTAGAAATTAAATTATTTTCTTAGTGGACAAGATTACGACATCAGAAAATGAGAAGGAAGAGTCTCAACGTTGATTGAGAGAATATGGACTATAAATAAATATGGTTGACAAAGAAGGTTCGGGCCGGGTAACACAAAGAAAAAAAATTAAAAAATTGAAAATGTTGAAAATGAAGGTTTGAAACAACATATATAGTGAAGCTTATGGAGAATTAGAAATAGCAATGGGGCAGATATATATAAGAAGAGAGTTATGATAAGAGCGGAATCTCATAATCACATTATATGATTTTACAATGGGCAAAAATACATTTAGTGTTGCTACATGCTTAATGTGATTATATTCATATTGGTTATCACCATTATTTCAACTTATATTTAGGTAAATAGGAAAACTTGGGAGACAATAAATTAAATTGTCTTGAGGTTAAAGGTTGATTTCGTAAAAAAATTAAATAATTTTCATTTTCTTTTGATTGATATAAAAATTTTAAATTAAGAATTGATCAAATTTAAATTTAAAAAATAATTGTGAAGTCCTAAGAATCCATGTAATATAAGGGTTATGCTAATGCTAATAGAGTGTTTTCTTGAGTTACGCCAGCATATATATATATATATATATATATATATATATATATATATATTTAGTACTTTGGCCATAGTGATTAGAGTAAGTATATGAAATAGAAATCTTTGTACTATAATTATGTGTGACTATAAAATTATTTATAGTTACATTTCTTTTATATGTTTTAAAGGGGTGCAACATGAGGATTTCCTCAAGAGATCACCTATTATAATATTACTCTCGTCTAAGCACGTATAATTATAAAATTCTAATGGAATTCAGTATATTAGTGTTGGTATGATCTCACCCACACACATTTGAGTTTACCAAATGTTTAAGTGCAGTTATATAAACTGATATAAAACTGTCCATACGCACATTACTTATTTGGTCATGTCTAAAGCTTGTTATAGGACGCAGGAGTGGATATGTCTCGATTGGCTTGTCTCACTTATACATGTAATTCCTAGTTAATTATTCTTAGAGAAATCAAACCTAGCTAGTATTAGGGTTGACAGTGGAGAGATACTCTTTTTTTGAAGTTTGAGATTGGACACGCAACACGCTCCCTTTATCATTTGGTTAATTGAGTTTTCAAGTTGTCATTGTATAATGATTTTGTAATTTGCAGATTATAAAACCATTATTATTTAAAAATAGTTGTACATTTAAATGCAAGTTAATTTTAACTCTCAATCCATAATACCAAGCTGTAAATATCAATAACTCTTATGCAATCAGATTCCAATCACTACTTTAAAAAATCCAGATCATGAACCTTCACTTCAACAAACCTCGAATTGCCCATGCTTCCATCAACATTGGAGAGCCAAGTAACGGACCATGTATGGCTGTGGTTGTTAAATTATTGAATTTCCAATGTTACGAACCTCCTATAATTAAAAGATTATACAAATGAATAAACATTATTATCATAATAATTTTTAATAAATCTCATATAGAAAATTACCTTTCTCCATTTCAGTGATGGCAGAATTTTATTCTAGAATTCTTGCAATTACAGTAGAAAAGTTTTAACAGTTGAATTATATATATATATAGGAGTTGGAGGACGCGTCCTTGAAATATCAACGTCTAGAAGGTGAGCTTGGTAGACTTTCTGAGTTTCGAGGAATCACTGCGCGCAGGAATGAGTAAAAGAACTAGATCGAAGAGGAGAGACGAGGAGGACTTGAGTACAGTCGCTGTTCAACACTTTCAACTTGCAGTTTCTTCTACGTTGTTGGAATTAATTAATTAGAGGTTAAGAATTGTCATTTACCATCACTATCACAATGTGAAAAGTAGGGTTCAAAGATAAACGTTGGAAGACTAGCAGCAATGACTTAACCTTCTCTTAGTCTCTTTGGTCTTTGTACTTGGTACTTTAAAAGAAATTAATGAAGTGCGGTAAGAGGCAAACAATTAAAAGCTAGGATTCAAATAGTTAAAATTTAATAGATCTTATAAGATTTTAAAGAAAATAGTTAACTTCAACTACAATCAGTTGCGTAAATATGACTTTACCCCAAAAAACAAAGTTTGTGTGAGTATGAAATCATGTGTCACTATAGGTTAAAAAGTATAAAAAAGAAAGTGATAGAGAATAGAGAAAAATAATCTTATATTTTTGTGATTATAGTATCTTATAAAAAAAAGTCACATGTTATTTTTGTTCTTTATAAGTTCTTACATCAAATAAGCATAAAATTATTTACATTTTAAATCTTCAATCATGTTTATTTTCTAATATACTCTAAATTAAAATGGTAAAATTATTTATATAATAAGTATGTATAATTATATAAGTAATTGAGAAATGTTATTCTTACAACCAAAATCCTTATCATTTCTTACTTATTATGGGATCCCAATTTAATTTACGCATAACAGTTCTAATTGGACACACTCAACAAAAAAAATTGAATAGTCCAATTCAATTAGGGCACACAGTGTAAGAAATAGTAAAAATTTGAGGTGTAAGAAAAATATTTATTTGAGAATAACATCGAGGGGTAAAGTGCACATGACACAAAATTGAAAAGGATTTTTTGGACTTTACCCTTTTTCTTTTATTATTGTAACTCATGGCCTACTATTATTTGCTTCAAAATTGAATCTAGTAACCTAAAGAGGATCTCATCTTCTTTCAACCACATCCGCAATGATCAAGTTAGTGAAACGGGATATTTTGAGCGTCTGTGTTACCTCTATATTCAGTTGTATCTGACTCTCGAGGGAAAATTCTAGATCCTTCATGGACTACAGATCTAAAAAAGCTTGCTCTAAAATTCATCTTACAATGTCCTCCATGTGGACTCCAGAATCATGGAAACACTATTGTCTTTCTATCTCTCTCTATCTCAAATGTACTTTTGAATTTTCTTCGTGAATGTTATAATGGGCAACCTAAATTTCTGCTCTTCAACGGATTCTCTCGGCTATTTGACAATTTTACTATACATGCCGGGTAGCTGCTTCGCTAATGTGGTTCTTCAGTGTTTCTTATTCACAAGGCCACTTATTTGCTATTTGTAGGAGAAAGGCCATCACAGAAAAGGTAAAAAGAAGATGTGGTGGTGTTCATGTTACACCTGCAAAATCCCTCAGGAAGACTACAGTGTATCTTGAATGCAGCACGGACCTTGAACCTCACCAATATGGATGACAGACTTAATGGAGAGAATGCTAATGCTCAGTAAGCACAGATGTTGAGAATGCACAGAATCCTCCAATGGTATGGTTTCTGCAAAATTGTTTAATCACATCCTATTATAAATTGTTTTAGTCTGATTTTGTATGTGGCTTAATTTTCCAATTGTCATCTATATCCATGTCTAGCTTAGTCTAATCATAAGCTAGGAGTGGCTCATTTTTTTTTGTCATCTATATCCATGTCTAGCTTAGTCTAATCATAAGCTAGGAGTGGCTCATTTTTTCTCTTGTTCAATTGGATTACATATGGAGGTTTGCAGGCCCTTCGGCTAAGAGGTCAAATTCAATTTCAAATTAGTTGCATTTTTCTTTTATGAAGTAAAAACTTATATTATTTCAAGAAATGGTACTTTTTTAATTGGTTTTACCATATAAGAAATCTCACATATTTATACTAATTATTTTTGCTAATAGATAATGGAGATTGTTCTAAATAAAAGGTGAGAAGTGAACTTTAAAAGCTTCTCACATCCTTTCTTTCAAAAATATTATTCAAAATATCTTATCTTTGATTAAAGTTTAGTTATAATTTATCTGTTAATAATAGTTTTACAGTACTCACACCGTGCGACATGGGCTTGGGCGGTATTTTTTTTTTTTTTTTTANTTTTTTTTTTTTTGCAAGTGATCTCATGTCAATTAATCAAGAAAAATACAAGTTATCATTTTTTTTTGTGCATCCTTTGATTTATTTTGCTGAAAAGCAGGCACATCACTACCCTTTTTTATTTTCTTATTATAACTCTTGGCCTACTTCAAAATTGAATCCGGTGGGCTGGAGCGCTTAATTGAATACAAACCCCCCCTTCTTCTACTAAAGGGTCATCCCAGACTGAGAGTCAGAGCCCATCAACTTATAACTATAACCATAAACCAAAAAGAAAAAGACATTTGTTTTGATTGAACTTATAGGATACACGGCCCAAAAAGAAAACCCACTACCAAACCATGTAGTGCACATCCGAACCATAAACTAAAACTACAGTGTGAAGAAGTAAGCACACATACAAAGTCTTGTTTCCAACTTGAAACACATAAAGTTTGCCTAACCACACTCTGTGCAGGAACTGAAACTACAATATTAATAACTTAGCACCAACAGGATCATGTAATCTGCTTTTCAAATGTTTGGCCCTTTCTCTACCTCTTGCTGAGGAGCCATCCTCAAATATGATATATGTGTCATCTGATGCGTACCATATCCTGCGACTATCTATCTTCATCACTTCAATTTGACGAAAAGAGGTAATAAAAAAAACTGCAAGTATGTAGTCTTTATCACCCCCAATGAATCCGATAAATTCCACCTCCTTGAGATATTTATGATGATAGGAGTTACTGGCTTTCAGACAAATCCTGCTTTCTTTGACGATTATTTCTGGTCTTGACATGATCTGCCAATAATGATGTGTAAGCTGATTATATTTTCCGGACCAAAAATGAAATGATATAAAGAAAACACAACACAACCTAAGTTTGCAAACTCCATATCTCTGGATCTTCTTGTACGGGGATCAACTGCCAGAAAGAGAAGAAAGAAAAGAGTCTTAGTATGCTTCTTGTCTTTTATAAAACAAAACTAAAGATTCTTATCAGAGAAAAATGAAATATTACTTCATCCTTCAGAGGTAGCAATAGAATATAATCATATCTTGCATATTTCAATCTAGCCAACCCCACTGTGATTCACAAACACTGCCATCTCCTACCCACCCCTCCTCCTCAGAAAATGGAAGTACAATACTTGAGCAATAAATCAAGTGGGCATAAATGGGTGCTTGATGAATTTCAAGTTTTACATATAGAATCAAGGCAACTCTAAAGGACCATAGTGATGGTGAAAAGTTATATTCATATGAGTGACACGCAAGAAAGGTATTTCAAGGTGATATCAAGCAGAACTATAACAAAAGTCAAAGCAGTAGTAGTTATACACTGAATGCAGCAGTAACATAGTAATGTATGTGATATACCACAATAAACACAATTTAAGGGTTGATGACAACTACTTACATGAATTGCCAATCTTTGCAAGAAAGGAAATTCCAGGACAAGAAGCATGCACCACACTAAATCTCTTTTTGGATGAGTCTTTATTCGAAGCTCCAACTGTTTGAGATTCGTAAGTGTGTGAAATTCCACAAATTCCACATGGGATGACCATACATGCTTATATTGCTGTAAGAAGATATTTTTGAAAAAAGAGAAAGAGAAGGGTAAGAAGTTTAAGAAAGGCAAGAGAACTGGAAAACAAAAATGTGATGTATAGGTTACAGAAACAAACCAGTTCAGTGAAGTCCAAAGTAAGCATATTCAGATGTCTCAGGGGAAATGCCTCCCGAGAAGCAGAACATTTAAGAAATCCAATAACAAATTCTCCACCCAATGTTGCCGACGAAATAGGGGGTGCACCATTGAAGGAAACACTGTCCTTGTTTCCATGGTATGTAAACAACTCAACTGCAGTTGCCCAAATCTCAAGCTTATTGAGAAGGCAGCATTCCCTTATTTCCAGCTCCTTTAAATGTTCTAACGAACCAGGAATGTTAAGCTTTTTAAGCTTGTATAACTGGATCAAGCGTAGTTGTTCTAGATATTGGCAATTGGACAGGATGTACTCTATAACCTTTTGACTCGCATCAACCTTGATCAAGCACAATGCCTGGAGGCGATTAAAGCTAGCCATAGAATTATGAGATGCCAGATGATTGCAATGGTATAAATGAGGATTCACAGCATTTAAACTTATCCACGAGGATAAGTTTCTGAATCCTGTAAAAGAATGATCTTCTCCCCACCCAAAATACTCAGTAGGGTGACTTAAATACTGATTAATCTTTTTCACCCTTTGCCTAAAATCCAGATTAAGCTTTTTCACCCTTTTCCTCATAGCAAAGTTGATCCAATTATCAACAATAGCAGATGATTTTGAGCATCTCAAAAAGAAACAAACAGTAAATTCATCAATAACATCAGTTTGGTGCTTTTCTAATACTTGATTCACACAGTTTATGTTTATTTCCTCCTGCAACTCATCACTGTAGAAGTCTAAACTAGCTGTCAGAGTCCAAAGCTTTTCCCATCTAAGTGAAAGTACGCTAGTTCTAGCAGCTTCTTTCAAAGTCAAGTGAGACAAAATCAAGGCGAGCACTTCATCTGGTAATTCACTAATCCGATCATCACTCTCTTTGAGCTTCTTATCTCTCTTGCGACACTAAGGAAAACAAAAACCATCCAATATACATAACAATAAATATTTTGATAAATAGATCATTAAAAATTGAAACTTGAACCAAACAGAAGTGAAACTGAATCAAAAATCAAAACTTTAATGAGGAAACTATTTAAAACAGAAACCCAAATGAAGATAGAATTTTTTTGAATTGACCTTGTTAAGAGGGAATGTGGATGTATGCTTCTGCTTCTGCTTCCGCTTCCCCATCACGGTTTTGTCAGCTCAGTTGATTGTTGATTTTGGATTCCGTGGATGAGCAAATTAGGTTTGTGTATAAATTAAATCCACAAGCAGATTACATATAGAACATCAAAGTTCTCCTACTCATAAATCATACAAGCCAGAAGGAGCAACACTGCTCACGAGTCACGTCCCTGGCACCATTCAGGCGAAACATAACCTAAAACTCTCTCTATATATATATACTATACGTTAGGGAATCCAACTCTGCATGCGGATCCACCTTAACATCGACCCACGTAAGCAATTCCTTAAACAATCTCAATTCCAGGTTTGCTCCCCACAAATTTTTGCCCCCTTGCGCAAGGAATTCTAATACAATAAAATTTTAATCTTTTTATCTAATGCTAATGGAATTTAGGGTGGAAATCCTTCTCGGATCCACCTCTAAAACATAATCTCAGCACAATCCATAAAACCACAATAATGGATGAGGTGCTCGGAAAAAGTCAAAAAACAATTTGACCCACAAAAGTCTACTCTTATCTCAACATTATTATTAATTGTTTAGTTATGTATTTTTTTTTTTTGGGTACTAATATTTTCTTTTTTTTAGTTATGTGTTTTCATGATATATATAAATCTCACCCCTATTTTATATCCCCATAGTATATTAAATTAATATTTTTTATATGATCTTACACACTAAAGGAATTATTATTTCTCATTGAGATAATTTTGGGTTCCTCTACTTTAAGCTTGACTAATGACTACCCGAATATTACATTCGAAAATTTGGAATCATAAACTACTTTTTTTTTTTCTGTTTGAAACCATCTCACTCGTGAATGCTTTAGGTACATTATCACTAGTAGATGATAAAGAAAGTGCATAAGTGCATAATATTCTAGCAATTATACACTCTATAATTCCACCAGTCAGCCCACAATCATTAAATAGGAAGACCTCTGACCTCACAGGTCACCTGCCAAATGATTTCAACTCAGAAATCAGACCCAAAAGTGATAAGAAAAATTTTAAAATTTTTAAACAAGTTTTGTAATATCATAAAAAATAATTAAAATATTATATAATAACTAAGTATATAAACAAAATCATAATTTATATTTATATTTTTTTTAGTTATATGATCGTATTAAAATTTAAATCCTTAACCTTTTATAAATTATTTAAATGTCTTATGAACAAATCATTTTTTTATAATAATATATCTTTGTATCTTTTAATTTTTTTTTTTTATGCAGATTTCAAAACTTGATGGAAATAAACTTAAAAAAAAAAATTCAATTTTATAAGTTCTTATAAATTACATGATTTATTAAGTGACTAGGTAAAGAATAATTAACAATGAAAACTTTTAAAATTTTAATTTCTAGGAGATATAAGTTATTAAATAATAGTTCATAATTTTTTAAGAAATATCTTTTAGCGTTTATAATTGTAAGGTGCTAAAATTTAGTATAAAAATATAATAGTACTAAAACAAAATACATTTTAATTAGATCAAGTACTGTTATATTATGAGAGATTATTACTCTTTAATCTTATGTAATTATTTAATTTATATGTAAAATTATTATGTAATTATTTTGATCATATATATAATTATTATATCATATTTAAATATAAATAAAATAATCATATAACATTCAAAATATTTTGATTATTGTATACTACATAAAAAAATACCTACTTAAAAAACATATACTTTTGACACTTTTTAATTTTTTTTTTCAATTTTTTGAACCTAAGAAAAAGAAAATCTCTCTTTAATTTAACATGTTCAAGTTCAACTTTTCAAAATATTAAGTATTTTGAAAAGAAATAAAGCAAATTTTTTTAAGAATAGAAAAAGAGTTTCAGAGGGGAGCAGTCAGCAGGCAGGCCCTACAGTCTTCTTGGCAAGTGGCCCGCTAGCTTCCCCAGTGCCCACCTCTTTTGAGAATTTTTTGTCTTCACTCCACTGCTGCACGTGACCCACTCTTCCCCCTTTCTCTTCTTTCCAACTCCAACAACGTAGGCTCTCACCCTCTCTCTCGCACACCACAATGCTCCTCTCTTTGTAGATCAAAACCAGATCTCATCTCACGAATTCCTTCCCTTCCCAGTTCCACCATTGATGAAACCTTCACCCACTTCGTCTCTTCCTCATCCATGGCTCCACCCTCACCTTATTTCTCCACCATAGCCTTAGCCAGAGCCACTCTCTTCTTCACACTCTGTACAATAACAGTGTTTTCAGTTTCCACAGCAGCTCACACATGCTCTTCTAACCCAGAAACCTCTACATTACCTTGCCCACCATTCACTTCCAAACCTCCATTTCCATTCTCATCTTCACCTGGGTGTGGCCACCCTGCCTTCCTGATAAAGTGCTCTACTCCTCACTCTGTCATTTCCATCAACCATCTCTCTTTCTCTGTTCTTCGATATGAACCTAACTCCTCCTCAATCTCCCTCTCCCCTCATCCACCTGAGGCTACAAATACAACCTCATTAGCCCACAAAAATTGCTCCTTTCCTCACTTCCTTTCCATTCCCAATCGCTCCATCAATCTCTCTGGCTCGCCTTTCAGAGTCTCTGATGCCTCATGCTCTCGCCTCCATCGACTCCAACCTTGTTCCCCTCCAAGTCTACCAAACTGCAGCCATTGTCCATGGGAATGCAAGCTCATCAAGAACCCAGCTCAGCTTCTTCGTGACTGTGGATCTGTGCGCCATTCCGACTTGGATTCAGGGCAGGGTTGCCAAAGCGACGTTTTGGGGTTCCTCGACAATATCTTAACATTGGGGATCCAGATTGAATGGGAAGAAGCACAAGACCCTTACTTTTCTGGTTGCACAGATTGCAGAGCAAAAAATGGTGTTTGTGGCTTCAATTTGACAGACCCAGATAAACAATTCATCTGCTTTCACTCCCAATCTAGCTTCTCACCAGCTCGGGTTCGTAAGGTGAACCCCAATCGAATGGCCATTTTGTCCCTTGTAATTGCATTAACGTCGTTACTGCTTGTTGTTTCTGTTGCCACTGCAATTTTCCGCAACAGAAGGTTGAAATCGTCAGCTACAGAGGAAGACCCAACGGCCCTTTTCCTTCACAATCAACGCTCTGCGAGTCTTCTTCCTCCTGTGTTCACCTTCGAAGAGTTGCAAACTTCTACCAATAATTTTGACCCGAAGCGCAAAATTGGGGACGGCGGGTTCGGCTCGGTGTTCCTGGCTCAGCTCTACGATGGCCGAATTGTCGCCGTGAAGTACCTCCACAAGCACCACACCACCGCCGCCGCTGGAAAAGCTTTCTCCACCAAGTCATTTTGCAACGAAATTTTGATTCTTTCTTCCATTGATCACCCAAATCTTGTTAAGCTTCATGGGTATTGCAGCGATCCAAGAGGGTTGCTTCTGGTCTATGACTACGTCCCTAATGGAACTCTTGCAGATCATCTCCATGGCCCAAAGAGCTTGTACAGAAAAGGGTCTTTGACTTGGCAAGTGAGGCTCGATATTGCTCTGCAAACAGCTTTAGCCATGGAGTACCTTCACTACTCAGTTGTGCCACCCATAGTTCACAGAGACATAACCTCATCAAATATATTCGTAGAGAAGGATATGAGGATCAAAGTTGGAGACTTTGGGCTCTCTAGGCTCTTGGTTTTGCAAGATACGTCGTCGTCTTCAACTGGGTACGTCTGGACAGGGCCCCAAGGAACACCCGGGTACTTGGATCCGGATTACCACCGATCGTTCCGGTTAACAGAGAAAAGCGACGTTTATAGCTTCGGAGTGGTGTTGTTGGAGCTGATTTCCGGGTTGAAAGCGGTGGACCAGACCAGAGACAAGCGCGAAATGGCCTTGGCTGATTTGGTGGTGTCGAGAATCCAGATGGGTCAGCTTCATCAGGTGGTGGACCCGGTTCTGGCGCTGGAAGAGGAAGCGATGGACGCGGTGGCGGCGGTGGCAGAACTTGCGTTCCGGTGCGTGGCGGCGGATAAGGACGATAGGCCCGATTCGAAGGAGGTGGTGGAGGAGCTGAAGCGGGTTCGGATCCGGGCACGGGGACTCCGATCGTCGAACTCCAATGCGGATGATGAGGTGGCGAAGACCTGAGAAGGATGTTAGATTCAGATGGGACCCAAATGCACATGTGGTGTTTGACGAAATTCAATTCACTTTTGTCGGATGGTAATGTTGGCCCCACAAGAGCTATACTACCACGTTGGACTCATTCGCACGAGGGTTTTGTTCTGTAAGCTAAATGTCAGTGGCTCCGAATTTGCTTGCGTTGCATCCAGCATCCTGAACTCAAACGTTCTCCTACTGCAATAGGAGTGCAGTAACACTATTCACTGAGAGCTTATGTCATAGATGTAAATATCTTGTAATTTTCTACTACAAAGAATAAGCAAGCACATATTTCACTTCCAATTTCAACATCAATTTTTCCTTTTTTTTTTGAATAAAATATTTTTTTAATTTTTAAAAAATATATTTATTGATAAATTCATCCTTTAAAAATTTTTTATTACAAATTAATTTTTAAATTATTATTTAGTCCCATTAGTTATATTTAAGAATTAATTTATCTGATAAAATAATAATTTAAAAATTAATTTATCATCAAAAATTTTTAAAAGATAAATTTATTAATAATTATATTTTTAAAGGAGACTCTTTTCTTTTTCTCTTGCACAAAGTAACAAAATTCATAGGAGTGCGAGCGTTGACTGGTTGAAATGTTGTTCTTTTTTCAAGTCTCGAGCTCAAAACTATCCTTGAAAGAGAAGAATAATCCTTGAATCAAGGGCTAGGAGTTAATTCGCGCCCATTTTCCAAAGTTGTTAAAGAGTGTTGCTATTTGGAATACTTGCACAAATGGAAGACTTCAACCTGGCAGCGTTAGCTCCAAGTAGTTAATATTTTAAGCTACTAAAGACCCCACTAGCTTTTCCTTTGTTTCCTAGATTTTTCCACATTATCCCGTGATTGGCGCTTAAAATAGACGATGTCCCACTTTTGTTTTCACTACACCTTCCTTGGAGTGATTCCTGTAAATAATACATTTTTGCAAACTAAAGACACAATTAAGGCAGATTTCAAACTATTTCTACCACTACCGCAGTTTTTTTTTTTTTACTTTTCCCCTTCAGTGTCGAATTTTGGTATCACAGAGAGTGTCGAATTTTTCCTGAGTCTTCCTTCAAGTGTCACATTTTCGCAGTGTAAAATTTTTTTTTTTTTTAAACAAATTCAAGTGTCGCATATAGAAGTAGTGGAGAGTCGAATTTTAGCAATTGTCTCCTTCAAAGTGTCGCATTATGGCATTTTGACATTTTTTTTTTTTTTTGCTTTGAAGTGCCGAATTATCATCAAAATGAAGTGCCAAATTTTCATTTTTGACTCCTATCAAGTGCCGAATTTTGGCATAAGTTAATTTTTTTTTTACTTTGAAGTGCCGAATTTTGGCATAAATTATTTGTTTTTTTTTTTTTTTTACTTTGAAGTGCAAAAAAAAAAAATCTCAAAATGCCAAAATGCGACACTTGGAAGGAGACAATTGCCAAAATTCGGCTCTCCACTGCTTCAAAATGCGACACTTGAAGGAAGACTCAGGAAAAATTCGACACTCTCTGTGATACCAAAATTCGACACTGAAAGGGAAAAGTAAAAAAAAAAAAAACTGCGGTAGTGGTGGAAATAGTTTGAAATCTGCCTTAATTGTGTCTTTAGTTTGCAAAAATGCATTATTTACAAGAATCACTCCCTTCCTTGTCCCTCGTCTTTTCTCCAAGTCAATATGAAACTGCACAAGTCACAGAAAGGGGCATGTTTTGGGGGAGTACGAAGCAAGCAAGGCACAAAGGTTTGAGTGTTGAAAGTTGAAACACACAGAGTCGTGTATTTCATGTTTACATATTACTCCTGTTTACATTAATACAGTGTAATGAGCTATAACTCGGGTGTTTTATTTTTCATTACTAATCACTCTGGTGATTAGCAACCGTCTAATCCTGGTTGTAATTGTTACCTTAACTGAAATATGCCGTCTCCAATGTCCTGGCCTTCTCACGTGCAATTCCAGCTTCTTCCCTGTTTGCTAGTTTGTATCCTTTCTCCTGAAAAGAAATTGCAAGGACAACAATTTATTGGTAATCAACTCTCCATCGAGGATTCTATGCCTAATTCTCAAAAGCCGTAAGCAAAAGCTCAGGGATAAGGTAATATGTACCAGCAGACGCCATAAGAATGGGATCCCTTCCCTCTTCTTGATTCGTTTCTCAAGTACTTCAATTGCTGTGTTTAAATCATCAAAGTTAGTTAAACATGATTGATAGGTTTGAACATCAAAGGAGAGTTTGAGACTTACCCTTCAATGCTTCTCCATTATTTAGCAACATATCGTACCAAACTTCGTTAAATACATCAACTTGTTCATCAGATGCCCCAATTATCTTCACAGAAGAATGGAGATAGATAGATATGGTAAATTTCAAAATAAGCAAAAGTGCAGCCACAGAACATTAGAGTTTGATTAGTACAACCTTATAATCATTGGCATCAAAATCAGGGCCAAGTAATTCCAGTCCATGCCTGTCGTTCCCCCTCCCATATGCATAAAGTGCTTCTGCAAGCTGAGATAAATAGAAAAGAAAAGGCCAAAACTTAAACTGTGGAAAAGGTGAATGGAGTTCATCTGAATGAACAATGGGAAAATGCTCATGAGAAAACCTTTTGAAGTAAACTATGATAGTAATTAACATTTTTTGATACAAGAGTGACAGAAAACAACATTGGCAAAGAATTACGAGCAATGCATGGGTAAACCATGCAGTTTTATAGGTGCTTCAAGCAGCTATTGAATATTTGGGCAACAGTCCATTTGTTACTTAAGAGATTCTAAATAAGCAACAGAGAAGTTCATGATTATAAGACAATATCACAGCGATTTTCATAAATTCATTGAAGCAGGAAATTGGAGCATACCAGCATTCCTCTCTGCATTATTTGTTGCTTCTTTTCTGGCATCTTCGAAAGCCTACCATAAGAAAACAGCATGATAATATATTTCATGTCATGTTATGTCTAAAATAGCTTCTACAACAGTTGAGATCACCCTTTTACCTGCATTTTAAGCCTTTGAGAAGATCTTCAGCTTTAGAAATCTCATCAGTCTTCGCCAAAGCCCATACAGTCAATATGTCAAGGTGCCACTCTAAATGCCAGTTTGCCTAAATGTTTAGTTCATACATCCAAAAGTAGCAGAAAGAATTAAGTTTTCCCAACATGATACTCAAAGTAGTAAAGACCATGGTAGATGCATGACTATATATAAAGTATGATATGTAGGATGTGTTTTAACTTACTTGATCTGTGAGACATGTCGCTAAGATCTTGAGACGATCCCCAAATATATCAATTTCATCCCGTACATAAAACCGCAAACCCAGGCCCACAGCATTTAAGTAGACCTATAAGCAGATGAAGTTAGAATTCATGATAACAGGAATAAAGAAATTGAAAAACCAGTGACTGTGATGAAGTTGGGACAACATACCTCTGCATCAGCATCACTTCTGTCCAACTCCTTCCATATGTGATGGTCATATACCTCAAGGATTCTTTGCCTCGGAGCATTACCTTCCAAATAACAAAGAGCTACATGCCACCAATTGTGGGTCAACCTGAAAAATGGAAATCCTCTAGCTCAGTAATAGCAAGTGAAACAAAGCCCCACTCATAATGAATTAAATCCATACATAAACGATGAACAAGAACTCCATGAAGATGAACATCCTTCCATGAACTGTACAGCTTCTTTAAGATGGCACTCATACTGAAAAACATGGCACAACTGCATAACAAAATTCGATTGTTACACAAATTAATTAGGTTATATTAATGCAGGTGTTATTTTCTAAAACAAATTTCTGATAATAATACATGCTTACTAATTGTAACTACATTGGATCCAAAACAAAACCTTCAACAATTTCCCTTATCAATGATTAGCTGTTAGATCTTTTTCCAAATATATTACAGCTTTCCCTTAGTTATAGTTCATAACAAATACAGGGCAATGTCTGAGAGATTAAGCATTTACCTCTGTCTATGAAAAAAGAGGGATTATTCAAACACTTATTGTTAAGTTAACAACTCAAAAAATGGTATTATGTCAAATACATTAACCTACAGCATGCTGTGCCCAGGGGTCTTCCTTATTGATTTCAAATCCCTTTCTGGCAGCTTCTTCAGCATCTTTCATTCGTCCAAGCTCCAGCAAAGGGAACGCAAGCATGCCATATATGTAATTCTCCCCTTCATTCTGAGGTAGAACCTATAAAAGTTTGAAGGATAGGAACCATAAAGTGCTCAAACTAACCACTAATTGAAAAATAATAAAAATTATTTGAAGTTACATTTGGATGGCAAGAATTAGAGATTGATTAGAAAAATCAAACAGAAAAGTATGATTCCTAATAAACATAATACTATGTTCCCAAGCCCTAGTGTTTGGTATAGCAACTCTGGATGATGAAGCCAAAAAAATAAGTTTGAAATATAAAACCAAAAATAAAAATAAAATATTTTTACATTTTTAAAGTCTCTAAATCTTTATAGGGTTGGATTATGTGATTTATATTCCCACATTTAAAGGGAACATGAATTCAGGTGGCAAAAGATTCCCAATCCCACCTCAATTATTAGAGGTAATCCAAAGAGAGGAAACAAGAATGGGGGAGTAATATTCTCATTCCCACTATACTTCCCTGCATTCCAAATGATACCTTTTAAAGAATTTAGTCCTGTATTATATAAGACAAATTATTAAAATAATTCTTTTTATTAACATTGTTGGCAACTTCATTGCACAAGCAAGAATATATAGAAATTAATTACTAAGGAAACTGCATATTTATTTCAATTACAAACTAAAGCATAAAGGAAACAATAACTGTTATCTGATTTGAAAGGAACCTGATGAACAAGAGATAATGAAAGATCAGGTCGACCCATGTAAAAGCACAGCACTTGTGCTCTCTTCAGGGATACCAGATCTCTTGGGAACTCTTTCAGAAACTTCAAAACAAACAAAAGTCACATTAGGCAAAAAATCCTGAATAAGCACCATAGATGACTATCAAAGCAACTACTGCAGCAAGGTAAAGTTGGCAAAAATATCTGCAGTATACAATACAATTCCAACAACTATTTCAGCTTCTTTACCTACAGTCTAGAGGCTCTCAATGTTACGTAACCTTCACGGTTTGGTTTCCACAAATAAGAATAAAACAGACTTCAAAGGTTCAGAGGGTCCTGTTAAAAAATCAAATCCATAAAAGGCAGCAATAAATTATTGATTACTTTGGTTTGTGTTGTTTCCCATTTTCCAGTATATAAGTCAGCAGTTATCACCTCCAGACTAGTATAAAATCCACCGATTACATTTAACATTGCATTTACAGCAATGAATCAATTACGTTAAGCATATGAAAGAATGACACATGTCATGCAGTCCTGCAGGAACAAGAGGGATTCAATATAGAGGATGACATACCTAAAATATACACGGAGAATATGTTGGCGCAGTTAAAATCATTTGAGATCTAAAGCAATTTTGGCGCAGTTATGTTAAGGAACTGGAACCAAACCCAATAAATTAGCAATTTGTCAACCTGATAATCCATACAATACTATTGATATCAACACCCATATTTGGAATAGCTAGTCAGGTAGATACTGTAGCTGAGAAGAAACTAAATTTTGTAATACACAACAATGTAAAACATGGTATTCCTAAACGAGGGCCCACTTACCTTAGAATGTAATTGAACAGCGACCTCATCGTCTCTGCCTTCTGATATCAAATAACTGATGGCATCAAAAATTGCTTTCTCGTACAAGGTAGCTTGTTCCTGTTACAGCTGAATTCCAATTAGACAGAAAAAAAACAAATTTTTGGGGCAGAAAGAATCATTAGTGAAACCAATGTAAGATTACAAGGTGGGACTTAGCAGCTTCAAGATAGGAAGAAGCTCGGGAAGGATCGGAGGAGAAAAGGAAATGGGCTGCTAATAAATTAGCCAAGACACAGTCTTTGTCATAAGCTGGTGCTTCTAGAATCACAGACCTCTCTCTGCCATAGCTGAGTACCTTCAATTCCAAATCCAAAAAAAAGGCCAATTCAGAAAATGGAACTTGGAAGCACCAAACAAAGAAAAGAAGAAGAAAAAAATTAATCACATATAGAGAGGTACCTGATGATAGAAGGCGTTGATGGCTGAGATGCAGGCGTCAGAGGAGGTTCTGACCTTGTATCCCCATTTGTCCATTTTTACAGCTCCTTCCATTTTTGTTCTCTCCCTTTCACTCTCTAGTACCATTCTCTTTGGGGTTTGTAGGTTTAAGTAAAACAAAATAAAAAATAAATAAATAAATAAAAAAAGAGAGCAGGATGGGAATGAATAAGAAACCGATTCTTTGCCCGAAGTATGTTGGAGGCTCCAAAGCCAACTTGTTTGTTTCTGAAGAAAAAATAAGAGCCAAATTGGGAAATTGGATGACTGCACCGCTTACGCTTTCAGTACAAATTTGAAATTTTTTGTGGCCTGAAAGTCATCACAATACTTGTCACCAACAGCAAATTCGCATGAAGAAGCCATTGCTATCACTTGTTGCCGTCCTCTTGGTGCTTTGTCACCTAAGCATCTCGTGGCGCTTCACGTTAGAATCTCTGAAGTCAGAACATAGTTGTCAACATACGAGGCCTTTCGATTTCAATTAAGCTTCTGTTTTGTTTTGTGTTTTTTTTTTTTTTTTTNTTGAGAGTTTTTTTTTTTTTTGATACTTTAACTCAAATATTATATTTTTATAATTTTTTATTTATTTATAATATTTTTAAATTTATTTACTTTAATATTATACTTTTTAAAAAATTAAAAATTAAAAAAAATCTTTTTAAAGCAGTGGCCCCACCAAACACGCTATGGACTAGTTAGCGTGTCCCAATTTGACTTACTTAGTAGACATGGCCTGTGGCAATCACTTTCCTCCTCCAGAAAATCATCCATTTTGAAAATCACAAGGTGGGTTACGTTCAGCATCTCGTGTTCATGGGAGTTTTTCTCTCCATCACAGCCTTCTCTGTCCTAGCACGCATTCTGGCAGAGCTCAAGCCGTTAACAACCCAAATGAGGACATGTCACATGGGCTGCGGTGTGTTCAGTGGAGACACGCTGGTTGGCCCACAGCGTGTCCGATGGAGCCTACTGCTCCGAAAAAGTTTTTTTTTAGTTTTTAATTTTTTTAAATGTGTAATATGAAGATAAATAAGTTTAAAAGTATTATAAATGTATAAAAAAGTTGTAGAAGTGTAATATTTAAGTTAAAATATCATTTTTTTGGAAGAGAAATGAGAAGAGATGAGAGAAAAGAAAGAGAAAAAAAAGGGAGAGATTTTTTTCTCTTTTATTTGAATGATTAAAATAAACAAAAAAAAATTATATTATAAAATATTTTTATTAATTTATTTTTTATTATTAAAAAACATATTTAATATAAAATTAAATAATATAATATATTTTTTTTCTTTTTCTCTCTTGTATCTCTCATATTTCTTTCTCTCTCTCTCTCAAATTAAATAATATAACAAATCATGTCTCTCTCTACTTTCTACTGACGCGATAACAACTCTGTTTATTTTCTCCACCAGCTTCTCCAATGAGCTTTTATTAAAGTGGAGAGCTTATAGATTTTTTTTTATTTTTTTGATAGAAATTATTATTTTATATTTGTTCTTAGCCGAACACATGTGATTATAAAAAGCCACAAAAAATTGGTCACGCTTTGACCTTTCCTTTCCATCAAAAGCCTTTATCCTTCTAAGGCTTAGATTTTTGCCATCTTGCATTGCACCTTGTGCCAAAACTAAGAACAAAAACAAAGACACAAGGGAGTGCGAGGGTAAAATCGGACAGCATGTTCCTTAGCTCTCCAAAACCCCTCCGGCGTGATTTGAGGGGTTAAAATTTGTAGATAAAAAAAGAAGTGTAGGTGTTAGAATTTAACCTTTAGTTCTCTTTTTCTTTCAAATTAAAACTTTTAAATAAGGGAGTGCCCTTTTTTATTCCTCTCATTTTCTTTCTTTTTCTTCCAAAATTAACTCTCAAATAAACTCTTAAGAACTTTTATAAGATGGAAGGGGCTTCTATAATCACATATTCTATTAATATTTTTAAAATTAATTTGGAGTTTAATTAGGTTCATTTAAACTTTATGGGACTCTTAAATATGCTCAGAATGCGATGCTTTTAGTTTTAGCAAAACCAAAATGTGTATACAACTCCGACAAAAATAAAATAAAATTGTATACAATTAAAATCATATTATTTTGGATTGTGAAGAAGAGGCAAATTAACTAAAAAGGGAGTAACTTGGGATGGCCAGATAGAAATAGAATAATCATAGTCAACAATTTAGGATGGCATTTAATAAAAATAGTGGAAGTTAGTAACTTTGTCAAAGAAATTAACAAAGGAGGAGTACATTGATAAGAAATTGCACTTTTATTAATTGCAAAAGGTTTATCAATCTAGGATCAAAATTAGAATCATATATCTATAGAAGACCAAAATAAGAGTTTAATCTAAATTTAACTTGTTTCAAAGTGTTCCTTCACTACTATTAGCATGCCATAAATCTGCTTATGGTATGTGGAGGGGAAGCCCTTTCTACTAGGACACCAACAATTTCCTAACACAATTGCATCTACATTTGCTGGTAATCCTGATCTTAACCAAGAGAGTTATCTTTATTCAGACTCTGAAATTTTAAGGAACAAATTAATATTGTCAAAAGCATTTTCTTTATTTGGGGTAGATGTTGACTGTTCAGCAGGACAGTTGATGACTTTGAACTCATCTAAGCAAATTAATGAATTTGACATTGAATTGCTTTTCCAAACTAGAATCCAAAGGCAGAGAATAAAATTAAGGCAAAATCTTCATAGAAGAACATTATTTTCCAAACGAAATCGCATCATACAATTTGAACCAAGCATCTCCATCTTTCAAAGATTTCATTACTAGGCACTAGCAGCTTTCAATCCGACCGGATGAGCCTTTGCAAACTCTGTTAGCTTGTCAGTTTCAGGCATAAGCCCCTCCACAGCAGGATCAGCAGCAAACCTCTTAGCCCATTTCACCAAAGCAGGAGCTTTTTCTTCAACAAGCAGTTTCCTCCCATTCAAATTCTCTACCACGCTCAACCAACTCAACAAGCTCCCAAAAACAATGTCAATGAAGCCAATCTGATCTCCACCAAAAAAGGCCTTCCCTTTGCTGTATTTTCCAAGCACTTCCTCCATCCTCAAAAGCACTTGTTCCATTTGCTCAAAGTGTGGCTTCTTTGCCTCCTCATCTTTAGCCAAAAGGATGCTTTTTATGGGTGAAAACAACTATCCCATTGACAAAAATGCAAAACAATGCTAATTCAGTATGAATACAAACAAAATAGAATAAGAAACACCCAGAAACAGAGAAGGAAACGAAATTACCTTGTCGTCTAAGTATGCAACCCAGAAACGAGCAATAGCACGATCATAAGGATCTGAGGGAAGGACGGAGGGGCCAGTGGTCCATGTCTCATCTATATATTCAACTATGATTGCTGATTCGCAAATGGGTTTATCACCATGAATGAGAACTGGGATTTTCTTATAGACAGGGTTGGACTGAAGAAGCAAGTCACTTTTTTGAGGTAAGGACTCTTCAATGTTCTCATAATCCAGGGATTTGATGTTAAGGGCAATCTTAACCCTCAAGACAAAAGGGCTAAACCATCCCCCCAGAAGCTTCAAGTCATTGTTCGCCATGAGTATTGGCTCCCAAACTGCAGAAGAGAACACAAAGGTATGTGATATTTGCTCAGTGAGTTACCAAGCGATAAGGTTTTTATGGATAAGAAGATGGTGGTTGAAATAGTTAATACTATCAGCTTCTGCGCCGCCGCCCAATTCGCAGTTTTATTCCATGGTGGTTGAAACCAGCTTCTGGGGTGCCCAATTTGCAATTTGATTCAAAGTCAAGGTTTAAGCAAGCAACCAAGTGGGACTTGATTTGGACATCAAGATGGATATAATAGGCAACCATTATTTTAATAAGGCAAAACCAAAAACAGCAGCCAGCATTAACAATATTGTTATAAATGCCTATACTCTCTTTACTGTCTTGTCTAGCTACGTTTGGTTCCATGAGTTTACAAATAGGAAAGTATGAAATTGTTCTCTACATAATAGGTTCATTTTGTTTTGTTCTTGTACATTGTCTATTAGGAAAACGATAATGGAAACTAATGTTTTAAAAACCGGACTGCTAAACGAATCAGTGTGACAAAAAATGATTGATCGGACCGGTTGGACCGCCGGCCAAACCGGTTTAATCGAAACTTTTTCTAAACTTAAATATTTACACAGAAGAAAACATGGATTCAAATACATAGTCTCAAAAGCATCGTCTCAAACTTTAAGATTCAAATACATAGTCTAAAAACCATTAAAACCAAATACATAGTAAAATGCACAAGTTATCACCCATAATCATAAACCAAATACATAAGTCATTGATTCTTAAGTTTGATGAGACAACTGCCATACACTATGGTTCAATATGTCCTTTAAAAAGTTGTCTTTTGCATAATACATTTTTCTGACATTAAACTTACATTGCAAAACCAACAATTAAAGGCCAACATAGTTTTTGCACAATATTGTGTAAGAGCGAGATTTTCCTACTATATTTCACAAAGTCACATATCATGCTTTCTTACAAGTTGCTGCAAAGCTTATCTTAAAAAACAAAGTAAACTAAATGAACACAAACTAAGAGTGTGTTTGGATGAGGTATTTGTAGAGTGTAATGTATTTATAAAGTGTATTTGAAATACTTANTCTTTTTATAATAAAATGTATCCAAACAATGTATTTTATAAATTCATGTATTTAAAATGTTGTATTTCAATTACATGTATTTAAAATTCATAAGAATTTATCAAATACTTCATCCAAACACAACCTAAACCTTTAAGGGATTACACATAAAAAAAAAATAAAAAAAATAAAAAGCAAACCCATGTATAATGACAAGGCACTTGTTAATTGTTATCATGCAATGGATTACAGACAATCATTAACTTCTTAATGACCCGCCAATTGCTACTAGTATTTCACATAGAAACAACACTGCCTTTTTTTAAAAAGGAAGATATTAATATTCTTTGAAGGTAAACAAGCATGTAAGAGAACAGAAACAGATAAATATATCAAGTTCAGCTGCATCAAGTTGGCATTTTCAAGTTTTTTCCTTTCATTTACCTCCCTCTCCCCTCAAAATTGTCCATTAAGAACCAACATTAGATGCTTAGCTGCTTTGTGAATAAAAATAAAAGAATATATTATCCTTCTCTTTTTTGTTAGGGTTGGGATGTGGGAGGGGAACTACGATGAAAATCCTGCATCTTAAACTATGATGAAACTATGATCAAAATGTTACCGGCTGTCAATGAAAATAAAACTCTGAATTGATCAACCTCACAAGAATCATATAGTTATCCTATGTTAAAAAAGTATAATATTTCACCTCCAATATCACATGTGCTAATAGCTGATGCAAAAAAGACATACTTGCAATAGTTCACTTCTTATCCAAATAACATTTTCCAAATAAAGCCTAAATTAACTCTTTCTACTCCAATTATTCAAAAAAGAGCAATCTAGATAGTGAGATAGTAGAAACAGAATATCAGTAAGCATTATCACAACAGAGAGAATTGAGAGAGATGAAATGATTGTGAAGAGAATAAATTGTATTCAATTGAATTGAATGATTACAAAATATATCAGAAAATATATAAAGCACCTATAGCTGACGTGTAAATAAACTACAACCAATCAGAGTGAAGTTAAAATAACTAACTAACTGAATCTGTTATCTAACATTGCCTATATTCAACTAACTTCCTATACACGCTGTCTAATACTCCCTTTCAAGGTGGGAGATAAATGTCTAATACTCCCATCTTGGACAATAAGTATCGAAACTGAGTTGCAGGCATTGCTTTGGTTAATATATTAGCTATTTGATGTTGAGTTTTGACATGAACAAGCTTAATGAATCCAGAATTAACATGTTCCCGAATGAAGTGACAATCAATGTCCACATGTTTTGATCTGTCATGAGACACGGGATTGGAAGCTAAGTGGATGGTAGATTGATTATCACAAAAAAACCATTACTGAAGGTACTAGTATTTCAAAAATCTTGCAAAGCTACCATAGCCACAAAAGTTCATTGGTGACTCTTGCCAAAGCCCTATATTCAGCTTCTGTTGAGGATCGAGAAATAGTAGGTTGCCTCTTGGATTTCCAAGTGATTGGAGAATTGCTAATGAAAACACAGTAGCCAGTTATGGATCTTCTAGTATCAACACAACTTCCCTAATCTACATTAGCAAAAGCTGAGATTTTGAGTAAGGAAGTGGAAGGAAAGAACAAACCTTGGCCTAGGCTTGACTTGAGGTACTGCAGAAGATGATGAACAGAAGCCAAATAAGGAGTTCTAGGACTGGACATGAACTGGCTTAACTTATTAACAATGTAGCTAATATCTGGCCTTGAAATGGTGAGATACATGAGGCGACTAATCAATCTTCTATACATAGATGCATCTGGTAAGGCATCCCTATCAGTTTTATTGAGTTTCAAATTTGGTTCCATTGGAAGTTGCAGTGGCTTTGCTGCAGAGAAGCCAGTATCCTCCAACAACTGTAACACGTATTTCCTTTGGGAGAGAGAGATGCCTTTTGCTGAATGTGCTATCTCCAAGCCCAAAAAATATCTCAAATCTCCAAGGAATTTGAGTTTGAACAGTTTCTGTAACAGTTGTTGAACTCTATGAACAATCGAGGGATTAGGTCCTGCAAGTATTATGTCATCGACATAAACAAGGAGAATGACCAGTGTGACACCTTTGCCAATGATGAAAAGAGAGTAGTCACTGTGAGACTGAGAGAAACCATTATGCATTAAAGTGGTTGAAAACTTATGAAACCACTGTCTAGAAACTTGTCTCAAGCCATAGAGAGACTTGGTGAACTTGCACACCATGTTCTCCCCCTGAACTGTATATCCCAAAGGTAGTTGCATGTACACTTCCTCAAACAAATCTCCATTTAAGAATGCATTATTGACATCTAACTGAATCATGGTCCATTTCTTTACTGCTGCAACTGAAAGCAATAATATGACTGTAGTAATCTTGGCCACTGGTGAAAAGGTGTCCAGAAAATCAATTCCTGCCTACTGAGTGTAACCTTTAGCAACCAAATAAGCTTTATACTTATCTAGGCTACCATCAATTTTGTACTTGACCTTATAGATCCATCTGCACCCAATGGTATGTCTGTCTTTTGGAAGGGATACCACTGACCAGGTGTTATTGGTTTCAAGAGCATCAAGTTCTTCCTTCATAGTTGTTTGCCACTCAGGATGTTTTACTGCTTGATGATAAAACTGAGGCTTATATTTTGTGGACAGTTGCATAATGAACTTTTTGTAGTTGTGTGATAACTTGTCATAGGTCACCACTTTTTGGATGGGGTAGGAAATGGTGGGATCTGACAAGGAGCATACATAATCTTGTAAATAGGTAGAATGTTTGACATTTATGCTGGTCCTGTTAGTGGATTGGGGTTAAGGAACAGTGGTGCCAGTTATTGAAGGATTTTAATCAAGCACAAGTGCTGTATCAGTACCAATATATGTGGCAATAGGAGTGAGATTTTCAATGTGAGAGGTTGGAACAGTAGTAGCTGTGGTAAGAGGAGAAACATTCTCAGGTTGAGAAGTTGGAATGACCACATCATGAAAAATATCAATGGCCTCAGGTGTTTTGGGTAGTGCCTGAAAAGGGAAAACAGTTTCATGAAAAAGTACATATCTGGAAATGATGAATTATCTGGTGTGAAGGTTATATAGTCTGTAGCCTTTGAATCCTATAGGATATCCCATGAAAATGGCAGGCACTGCTCGTGGAGAGAATTTGTTCCTAGTGTGCAAAGGAGTTGAAGCAAAGCAGAGACATCCAAATGCTTTTAATGCAGCATAGTTGGGTTCCTTGTTGTAAAGGAGTTGATAGGGTGTCTGATTTTTTAGCAGTGGAGATGGAGTTCTGTTGATGAGGAACACTGCTATGACTACACATTCACCCCAGAATCTTAAAGGAAAATTGGACTAGAACATCAATGATCTGGCCACATTTAACAAATACTTATGTTTCCTTTCCACCATTGAATTTTGTTCAGGCTTGTAGGGACACAAAAATTGGTGAATGATCCCTTCTTTTTGCAGGAAATCTGTCAAAGCCAACTCATTGGCATTGTCAGAACATAGTTGCTTTATTGTCTTACCAAATTGAGTCTTGATCATGGCTAAGAAATTAATGATGGAATTGGTAGCTTCTGACTTCTGTTTGAGCAGATAAACCCACGTGAACCTTGTGCAGTCATCAACAATTATAAGAAAATAAGACTTACCATCATAAGTGTGATGATGATAAGGACCCCAAATGTCACAGTGGATTAAATCAAAAGGATTAGTGGACAAGGTATTATTAGAGGTGAAAGATAGTTTGCAAAGTTTAGAAAGAGGACAAACTTGACAAGAATGAGAAGAATAATGTTGTGGATAAAGCAAAGAAATTTTATTACTGAGTAATTTCAAGATTTTATCAGACAAATGGCCTAATCTAGCATGCCAAAAATGAGCATGATTGGAATTATGTAATTCTGAAATACAACTTGAATTATTGAAAGACTGAAAAACAAAAGGATTGACTACAAGAGACTCGGTGGAGGGATTCTGAACAGCATGAATTTTTTCCATATCAGCAAAAGCTTGTTGAGTGGCCAAGTTTGCTTGGTAAATGTATAAACCTTCGCACATATCACCCCTGCCAATCATCCTCAATCGTTTTGGGATCCTGGATTTGGAAGGAATCAAATTGGAAAATGACAGTTAATAATGAATGCTGCAACAAGGCTGCTACTGATATGAGATTAACATGAAAATCTAGAATGTAAAGAACTTTTTGTAACAGAAAATCAAGTGATAATTGGACTGTGTCAATAGCTGAAACTGAAACTTTTGAATTATTTGGAAGAGTAACAATTTGATTGCTCAAAGATTTGTAAGAAGTAAAAAATTTTATGGAGTGGAAGACATGTAATGTTGCTCCTAAATCAATGATCCAAGAGTCTTAATTACCAACATAATGTGTATTAATGGTAGAAAGAATCATACCAATGGGGATTGACTCTATAGGATTGTCCACATCAGGTATAACAGCTTGTGACAATTGGTTTTGAAGCAAATGAATCAATTGATGATACTGCTGTGTGGACATTTCCAGAGGAGGTTCCATGGATTGATTCTGATTGACAGTTGAGATCTAATTCACATTACCCGTTTGTCTACCTTTCTTGAACCCTGGTGGATAACCATGGAGTTTATAGCATTTATCCTTTGTGTGACCAAGAACACCACAATGTGCATATAGAGGTCTATCTTTCTTGACAAATCTGTGCTTACCATTAGGATTGTGTCTAGAATTTGAGTAGGTGACTGCATAGGCAGCTTGTGCTTCAGATTGGTTTAACTGACTCCAATCTCCCTTTGCTTTTCTTCTTGAACAACCAATGAGAATACTTTATTGATTAGGGGAAAAGGATCCATCAACAGAATTTGACCCCTGACTTGGGAGAAAGAATCATTTAGTCCCACAAGGAAACACAAAACATATTCTTGATGGAGATGGTCAATTAATGGCTTTACTCCACCACATGTGCAAGCATGCATTAGCCTATATTCACCAAGTTCTTCCCAAATACCTTTGAGTTTGGTGAAGTACTGACCAACAGACAAGGCTCCTTGTGTAAGGTTGATTACCTCCTTCTTCAGTTGATAGATTCTTGGACCATTTTGCTGTTGAAATCTTTCTTGTAGATCATTCCAGATTTCAGTAGCAGTAATGGAATCTATCACATTAGTAGCAATTTCCTTTGAAATTGAATTCAGCAACCATGATGCCACAACATTGTTATTCCTCTGCCAGGCTAAAAACGTTGCAGTGACTGATCGATCAGGTTGTGTAATTGAGCCATCAACGAACCCAAGTTTGTTTTTGGCCATCAGTGCCATTCTCATCGCCTTGCACCAAGAATTGTAGTTTTCTCCAGTAAGATGCTGAGAAACAAGAACTAACCCTGGGGAATCAGATGGATGCAAGAAGAATGGGTTGGACATGTCTTCCATGGATCCAATCGCCATTGCTAACAAGTAGAAGAGAAACGAAAAAAAACTCTAGCTCTTCACAGCAGCGAGCGCTGCTCTAATACCATATTACAACAGAGAGAATCGAGAGAGATGAAATGAGTGTGAAGAGGATAAACTGTATTCAATTGAATTGAATGATTACAAAGCTTATCAGAAAATATATAAAGCACCTATAGCTGACGTGTAAATAAACTACAACCAATCAGAGTGAAGTTAAAATAACTAACTAACTGAATATGTTATCTAACAGTGCCTATATACAACTAACTTCCTATACATGCTGTCTAATAAGCATTGCCAAATAAAGATAGATATTACAATCCACAAATAAAATAATCACAATTAACAAAAGCATTCTGAAAGCCAGAGCAAGGCAAATATTATCCAACTTACAAGCATGATGCCGAGATGAAAGAGTCACTAAAACATTCAAGTTGCCAAGACATAAAACTAGGCAGTAGGCACACACAATTAAGTCTAGACTTGGATCTTTTTTTTACCAGAAGTTTCATTTAAAGAATGCCGCAGCAAAGTGAAAAAGAAAAGGAATACCACAGCAAAGTAAAAAAGAAAAAGAATGCAGCAACAAAGTAATTTCAACACATTCTTGTGCTTTTCTATGGCTTTTCTTAATTACTATGGCTTCTTCGTAGCAAAGCAAACATACGAAACTCTAAAACAAGGAGAGGAAACATATAACAGAGAGAGTCAAAGAAAACGACAATGAGAAAACAAAGGAGAAACAATGGACTCACCTCATCACACCGAAAAGAAGACCACACCACCAAGGTTGGGTGCAAAGGGAATAAGGGAATGTGAGTAAGTGAGCTTAGGCTGGGTATTTGAGAATGGATTTTGGGAAAATATAAGCAAAAGCTCGAGGGGAGGGAGGAAAGAGTTAAGCGTGCTAGAAACAAGTGCCAAAACAGCACTATATTAGGGAAAATCTACAAAAAAAGAAGATGGTTTTATGAACCGATTGGTTATTGAAAACCTATACCGGTTCATCAGTTTTTACGGTTCGCACAAATTCATACCATTTTTTTTATTGGTTTAACCACCCCACCAGTTTTGACCCTTGAACTGAACAGAAATTCAAATCGGGGAGTAGTTCGACAGGTCTGATCCGATTTTTAAAACCTTGATGGAAACTATAAATAAATGACTTTCAGGCGTGAATAATTACACTATCTTGAGTGTAATATTGCTTCTCTATCAAAAGATAGTTACTCCAAAATACAACAAAACCTTCAAAAATACACTAATCAACAAATATGACTAGTTTCAAATTTATTCATAAATCAAACAGATACAATTGTTTGTTTAATAAACATTTTAATTTAATTAACTGCCTTCTGAACCAAGTCAAACTGACCTGAACCGGACCGGTCCAGTCTGGTTATTAAAATCGGACTCTAAAATATTTGTCAAACCAAGTGCCAATCGAAGACTATTAAGAATATTTAATTACACTGTTTTGAGTGTAATATTGTTTCTCTATCAAAAAATAGTTACTCTAAGATACAACAAAGCCTTCAAAAATGCATTAATCAACAAATATGAATGGTTTCAAATTTATTCATAAATCAAACAAATACAACTGTTTATTTAATAAACATTTTAATTTAATTAATTGCCTTCTGAACCAAGTCAAATCGACTTGAATCGAACTGGTCCAGTCTAGTTATTAAAACCGGACTCTAAAATATTTGTCAAATCAAGTGTCAATCAAATATCATTTAAAATTTTTGATTTGCTAGGCTATTGTGCTAACTTTATAGGCTTGTGTGACTTATTACCTAAAGTTATTTTATAACTTGTTTTTTCCTTTATAAAGCCTTAAATATTGATTGTTTCAACCAATGTGGGACTGGGTTCTACAACCAAATAACAAACTATTCAACATTGTCTATGGAAGAACGGCACAGCCAATTTCTTGGGCTAATGTATTGATTCCTTACTTATTTGTTCTCCTTGGGCTCTTTTTATCTCTTTTTGAATTGATTTGAACTTCATATATTCATATCTTTGTTTATTCTCTATTTTTATCGTTTAACTACTTTAGGTGTAAACAAAACCAGCTTACAAGTTATGTTTTGCAAGATTCCGCACTGATGAATTTCAGAAAAACTATCCAAAAAGGGATTAAAATGCGTCATTTCAATTTCTTGTATCTCAAAGTCCCTTGAAATTTTCAAATATCTCATCCAAACACCTCATCTATATGTTCAACTATGATTGTTGATTCGCAGATGAATTTATCACCATGAATGATGTACTGAAGAAGCAAGTCACTTTTGTGATTCAAGGACTCTTCAATGTTCTCATAATCCAGGAACTTGATGTCAAGTGCAATCCTAACCCTCAAGAAGCTTCAAGCTATTGTTTGCCATGACTATTGGCTCTCAAACTGCAGAACACAAAGGTTATGTGATACCAACCAACTGAGAGAGAAGGTTTTTATGCATGGTAAGATGGTGGTTGAAATAGTTAATAATATCATTTTTTTCAGTGTCTAATTTGCAAATTGATTTAAAGACAAGCAATGGCGGATCTTGAACAAAATTATTGAGAGGGCAAAGAGATACTTAATAATCAATAGAAAAAAAAATTATAATGATATACATTTTTTTTACAATATTCATACTTAAAGACAAAATACATCATATATTAAAACATTTCTTCACAAAGATAAACAGTTGTATTGCATAAGATAAAATGCATACTAACATTGATTTATTGTAAATGTCATGTCAATTACAAAAGCACAAAAAGATGCCATAAAACTAAAAAAAAAAATTTGTGTAACATATTAATGTATTAAAATTTAAAAATGTGAGAACACAATTAATTAAACATAATGTTAAATGAAATAACTAAAAATTACCTCCACTTAAAGTGCTACTCTCATATCTTTTAATGACTTGAAACCATTAATAATAGAAACTTAATGTAAAAGTGGGCTTAAATATTATATTAATTTGTTTTGAGGGGGCTATATTTAATTTTTTAAAAAAAATTGAATGGACAAACATTTTTTTAAAAAACTTAATTAAGAAATTTTTTTTGGGGGGGGGTTTACCCCCCTCTGTCCTAAAGAAGATCCGCCGGTGTTAGACAAGATTCATACAACCTACAAGTATTAGGATTTGGATTTCAACATGGATATCGCCATAATAGGCAATAGTTATTAATGGGACAAAACAGTAACAGCTGCCAACATTGACAATATTGTTATAAGCGCCTCCTTTCTCTTTATTGTCCTGTCTTGCTACGTTTGGTTCCATGAATTCAAAAGACGAGGAAGACAAGTAATGTTAGATTCAATTCCAAATTCCTCACGATATCTCACTGCTATTAATCTGGAGATTCTGGACCCATGAATTAGAACTAAATCTACTCAAACGTTTAAGATTTCTAGCGGTGAAAAATGACGAGATCTCAGGGAATAAAAGTAAAATTAATGAAGTGATTTAAAAGGAAAAGCTTTTTATGTGGCTAGCTTCTTCCTATACTAACCCTTAAACTTGAAAACAATGTTGCTTGGAATCGGATCCTGGTTAAAATTTCATGATAAATGGTTGAGTTGTGTTAAATTGTAAGTTCTATACTGTGGACTGAACCTAAGCTTTCAGTGCCAAAATAAGATTTATCAACTCGGAATGGTATTGTGGTAGGATAGAATGTCCAGAACGCATTGCTAATTCTTTTTAAGCATAAAAATATCATTCCATTTTATGGTTTTGATAGAAAGAGAAGAGATGCTTAACAAGTCTGAATTCATCTAAGCAAAACCAGAACCTTGATATGGAATTTTAGTTACAAATGACATCCCAAAAGAGAGAAGAAAAATTCTGGGAACTTGCTAAAGAAACCCAGCAAACTAGAGTTGAACTTTATTTCTCACAGGCAATCCATCACACAGAATTTACAACAGCAACTGCAACTCACAACTTCTACGCATTTCTCCATTTGATCTGAAGAGACTTGGAAAGCTCTGCAAGCTTGTCAGTCTCAGCGATAAGCCCTTTGACAGCAGGATCAGCAGCAAATCTCTCTGCCCATTTCACTAAAGCAGGAGCTTTTGCTTCAACAAGCACTTTGCGTCCATACACATTCTCTATGACGATAAGCCAACCCAAGAAGCTTCCAAAAGCAATATCAAGGAACCCAATTCGATCTCCACCGAAAAAGGGCTTTCCTTTGCTCAATTTCCCAAACGCATCCTCCATTCTCGAAACCACTTCGTCCATTTGCTCCAAGTATGGCTTCCTTGCTTCCTCTCCTTCAGCAATTATAATGTTTTTCATCGACGGAAACCACTAACCCAATTGAAAAGGAAAAAAAAAAAAAAAGGAGAATTCAGCAGGGGATAACCGAAAAGAAATGACCCAGAAGGGGAAAAATTGAAATTACCTTGTCGTCGATGTAGGAAGCCCAGAACCTAGCAACTGCTCGATCATATGCCTCAGAGGGAAGGATAGAGGGTGCAGAGGGCCAAGCCTCGTCTATGTATTCAACTATGATGAGAGATTCACAGATGGGTTTTCCATCGTGAATGAGAACTGGGATTTTCCCATACACAGGGTTTGATTGAAGAAGCAGATCGCTTTTGGGGTTCATGGTCTCTTCATGGTTTTCATATTCAAGGGATTTGAGGTTAAGGGCAATCTTGACCCTCATCGCATAAGGGCTTGACCATCTACCTATAAGCTTCAACTCACTCTTTGCCATGATTGTTGCTACCCCAATCTGCAAAGCACAAAGTCTATGCGATTTTTGTTGGTTACCAAGCTATTGAGAAGGTGCTAACTGGAACAATCTCGCTCTGCTCGGCCAACCAATCAGTGCACTATCACAAAGCATCCAACTTTGTAATCAGTGTCGGTAGCATGGGTGTGGCATAGACAGTTACAAAGAAGGATTGGAATATACTGTTTGGAGCAATACTCGAATTTTGTATCTAGTGCCTTCCAAAAAATTATAAAATTACTTCCTTTTCCACCAATGGCTATGTGAAGAATATAACTGCACACTAGCAAACTCGAGCTTTATTTCAATAGTGAGATTTAAATCTTTAAAGTTTAGTAAAGATTTTATAATTTTTTATTTGCAAAAAAGAAATAAAGTATAAGTACTCTTTCTAGTAAGGAAAAAGAATGCCTAATTGACAGGATTGCACTAGCCGGCAGCCGGGAATCGAACTGCGGTGGCAGGGAACTATTCTACCACTACACCACTGGTCAATTTTGGGTAACGAATGATGTCAAATTATTATTAATAATACAAAAGTGTATTTCACGTCATGTAGCATATCATTGTGTTACGGGCGGGCAGGTTCCCTTGTCCATAACACTTGCACAACTGTTCTAAGAAAGCAAGTCAGCTTATTCCATTTAATTTAACTCACATATGTTAAATACTTAAGCAACCGATAATATATCCAATACTTAATAATAACACATCCCACAAGTACAATAATGCACATTATAACATATTAAGTATTGCACATCGCAAACAAGCTAACACACAATGCACAAGCACACCAAAATAAGTGTCACATTAATAAGCAAAACATTATGTGACACATGTATAAGAAGAGGGGCTACTTCTTTTATTGATAGATATGTATGCAATACAATACATTGACAATGTATAAGGGAAATAAATAGTAACACAAAACTTACCCCTATACTAATATCAAGTTTCATCATGAGTCACCTGGCACTCTCTCCTAAAGAGTCTGATATGCGGATTTTCTCACAATAGGACCTAACATCATTTTTCACTCCGTTAATAAAGCCTCTTTTAGGAGTTTCGAGTATCAAAATACCTAATGAGATATAGGTAAATTCATCTAAAATCTCAAGCTACGCGTACCCACACAAGATAAGCATAGTAAAGTGAAAAAGACAAAAATATCCCCCAAACTTTACAAAAAAGATTTGGGCTCAAATTCGGCGTGACACACTGTAAAGCTCTTTCACTAGCGATCGAAAAGAACAAAACAAAGTCTACCACTACAAGTTGCTACCTAATAAAACAGTACAAGCCATGCTAATTTATTGACACAATATCAGTTTGGAGGTGAAGCTCTCATTTTGCTGCCATTTTGGCCCGAAGTATCTTGGCAAATTCAGCAAGCTTCCCCGTTTCTGGCATAACATCTTTGACAGCACCATCTGCACAAAACCTCTCTGCCCATTTGGCCAGCCCTGGTGTCCTGCCCTCATCCAACAATTTCACCCCAGTGGATACCTCTGTCACCCTCAGCCACCCCAAGAAGCATCCCAATGCAATATCAAGGTACCCAATTCTCTCACCGCCAAAAAAGGCCTTTCCTTTGCTAGTCTTGTGAAATGCATCCTCCAACAAGGCCAATCCTTCTTCCACTTGCGGAACCGAAGCCTTCCTCTCATCCTCTCCTTTAGCTTTCGCAATGGATTGCAAGGAAGAGAACCACTGCACAGTCACAGAAGGCCATTATATAACAGATATAGTGGCAATATGAAACAAGTTGGCATCTTTGAGATAGAACCGTGCTTTACATTCTGGGTGACATCATTTTTGGATTAATATACATAAAGTTTAAAACCTTGCTAGATCTAATATGTATGGCATATGAACAAACATGTTGTCTACATTCTCGACTCAGTTTAAGTTAATAGACACTGAAGTTCTGAACTAGTTCTGAGAGAACCCAACAAACACATGGTGATTGGTGGACAAGAGCAGAATGAAAATTTCAATTTGAAATATTAAAGTGTGTACCTTGTCATCGATATAGGTAGCCCAAAAGCGAGCAATGGCTCGTTCATAAGGGTCAGAAGGGAGAATGGAAGGGCCAGAGGACCAGACATCGTCGACGTACTCAACAATTATCATAGACTCGCAAATGGGTTTGTCCCCATGAATGAGAACAGGGATTTTCTTGTACACAGGGTTGGATTGAAGAAGAAGCTGGCTTTTGGACCCAAATGTCTCTTCAAGAAACTCATATTTCACAGACTTTATGTTAAGAGCTATCCTAGCCCTCATCACAAAAGGGCTTGGCCATGCCCCCAGAACCTTCACCTCACTCTTTGACATGATTTCTTCACGAAAATTACGATTTACTCGTAAACTCAACCTTTCTATGTGGGTGACTAGCTATAAATACAAGGCTGAGAATCAATGCTGATCACAAGAGTATGAGTTGGTATGTGTTTTATAGGTTCATGGCAAATGTGAACACGGAATGGTAGATGATGGACTTTTACGATGAATTATTAATTTAGTAGAGCCAAGTAGCCTAAGTTATCTCCTTTATTAACCACAAGACCTTGTTAAACCAGATTGCATTGAACAGAATGAAAACGGGAAGTGGAGGTAGGTGTGTTTTGTGGCTGAAATAGAAACACGAATGCGTAATCAGATGTTGTTTTGTGGCTGAACCAGAAACACATACATAATCTGATGTTCCCGTTCTGTTTTGGACGGTGAAACTTTTAATAAGGCACACTTTTCGGGTGTTTTGACAATAAATGATTGAATTCATTTGCCTTACCTGAATGGGCCCACCCGCCTGTGTCTCAGGAGAACTAGCAGGGCAAGTTGGCAACCTTCTCTCTCTCTCCCTGAGAATGAGCATTAAGTCATGTGATCTACAGAAAAAAGTTAAAAAGAGATGCACCAGCCGGGAATCGAACCCGGGTCTGTACCGTGGCAGGGTACTATTCTACCACTAGACCACTGGTGCTGTTGTTGATCAAAAAGCCACTAGTTACAATATTCTAAGCTCAATAAGCTCACAGCATGAATTCTTTGGTGAGAAAAATGTGATGTCAGCCATTAGTCTTTTAGATTTTAGTCGGTCTTGGAGAAGACAGAGTAGTTCATCCATTTACCTTCATTAACAATTTTTTGTGCATTTAGACTAATTTTTTTAAAAGCAATCTTAAGGGTGAACCACTCACATAAGTCTGGTGCATTCATGAAAAAAAAATTCGAATGCTGATCTTAAAATTTAAATCTTAGCTAGTTCGATAAATTTATTTTATCTTTACCACTAAGCTAAACCTTTAGAATTATTGTATGTTTAGATTTGTTTCTCTAAAAATTGATTTTTTTTTTATGGGCTCTAAGAATTGATTTTTATAGATTGAATTGATGGTAGAATAGTTAATTTTGGAAGATATTATCTTCGGTAGCTTTTCCCAAAACTATGTTGCTTGATGTGTACAGCTGTGCTTTATGCTGTATGAGGCAGAAAATATAGTTGGTTTGGATCACAAAGGAAAAAAGAAAGTCACACAATGATTTTGGCAAATTGAAAACTGAACATGCATCTAATTGCACATTCTACGGTCTTGACGTCTTGTTATGCAAAAATTTGTTTTCTTTTTTCTAAGTTATTTTATAATAGTAACTTTTAATTTAAATTATAGAATAAATAATCAATTAAATAAAAATAAAGTTGAGTAACTATGAGGTACTTACGGTATTGGTATGGTTAGTTTCTATCGCAATAGTTCTTAAATAGGTGCAATATTAAAGTACCTTTGTCAAATGGCTCAAATCAAGCAAAATGATAAGAGTTAGTGATAAAATAAATAAGAAGAAGAGGAAGAGAAACAACCACAATGGATTATGAAGGAGGTCAATCAATTATCTCGGGTTTTCAGACATGAAGATACACCGTTTCTGTCATTACACTTTCAAGAAGCCTCAATTTTTTTGCACGACTAAAAAACATCATTTCTACATAGAACAAATATAGCATGCCTCGTGCTTTTGCAAGAGAAAGAGGTAAATTCAATGCTAGTTCTAGGCTTCTGGCACATGATGAGCAGTTTCTGTCATTCCATCCAAATAGTTCTTCACACATCATAACTGAAGTCCCGGACCTTGTGGACTGATTTGCCACATAAATGCTCCTTCGGAGACAGCTCTATCATTCACCCTCCGCGGAGAAAGTACAAGAGTAAACCTCAATACTATAGTTTCTTCACTTGGCTATAGGTATCCTTATACAAAATCAACTTGGGAATCCGGCATATAAAGTATGTTCTAATAATCAAATTTACCTGAAGGTATTTTTCTACTACACCTATTGGTGCTATAATCTTATCTTCAACTCTCTGATTATAGAATTTTCACACTTCATCAGGGCATTGGCATCTCTATGAGAGGAACAGAGAGTATATTGCATCATACAATCTTATAAGATGACAGTGACTCAACATGTCCCATCTTTTCCACTAGCTATGTTTTTCAGGTACCATCGCTTTATGCAGGTGAATGGACAAGCTAGTCTTTGATTATTTAACTTCAAAGGTTGGAGATGGTGCAATCACTGTCACAAGTAAAAAAAAATTAGAATAGACAGCAGTCCCTTAAAACAATATTTAAACTAATACTATATCAACTATGAAGCCTATGTTCATTGATTACATTTTCACCACTAATAGATTTTAAAGAATAATAAAGGTACACAGTCAGAAAAATGAATGGTTGGAACATTTCGAGGTCTCAACATATATTTCTTTCTTATACTGTAGTCTCAGCAAATCCTTATTTTATTACAGCTTTCTTTGTGTGTGTTTTGTGTTTGTGTGATAATCTGCTTCAGTTGTTGCAAAATACCTGACAATCAGATGTTGTTCCCTCCAATGATGAGAGTCATAGATGTTTATAATGTTCAAACTATCAGCCAAAGCACTCAGCAAGCAGAAGCAGACACAAGTGACATAAACAAAATTCAACTTATGTTTCCTTTCTGGAGCTCACCAACAAGACATTTCTCTATTGCTTCATCACAAAGTTCAAGAGTAATGTCCAAGTTCCCTTCTTGATAGTTGACATCAAGAAAAATATCATAGATCTCTTTCTCTGCAACAAATCCTTGTCTTCTCATCTCTTCAAACAGTTGCCTAGCCTCTGCAAATTTCTTCCTCTTATAAAAACCCTTTATAAGAGCATTATAGGACGTAGCTGTGAGACTAAATCCCTTTTCAGCCATTTCTTTATGCAAGTACCATGCCTCTTTCATATTCCTTGCTTTACAATGCCCTTTTATCAAAATATTATAGGTGTTACTATCAGGCATCACTCCTTGAGCATGCATTCCCTTATAAATTTCAGTAGTGGCACTCATGTTATTTCTAATGCAGTACTGCTTCATAAGAGAATTGAATGTTGTGGCATTTGGCATTATACCCTTCTCCAACATCCATTTAAGTAGTCTTTCACCATCTTCCAACTTCCCTGACATACAAAACCCATTCATTAGCACGTTGAATGTAACAACTGTAGGTTGAAGTCCTTTATCAAGCATCACCCGCAATAGCCCATGAGCCTTGGCCATTTCCCCTGTCTTACAATAAGCATCCATGAGAGTAGTGTATGTAATAGTGTCAGGATACAACCCTGCCAGCTCCATTTCTTCCATCAGTTTTACTGCTTGCACTATATTTCCTATCTTACAAAGGCCATTAATGATTGTATTATAAGTGTAGACATTCAGTTGAAGGCCCTTTGCAGCCATCTCATGAAGAAGTTCGTTTGCAATATCTACCTCTCCACGTTTACAAAGGCCATCAACTAGTGAAGTATAAGTGACAACATTTGGAGTCAACCCCATCTGAACCATCTGGTTGTGAAGAGAAAAGGCCTCTTTTATTTCCCCTGCCTTGCAATATCCATCAATAAGTGCCGAATAAGTAACTTCATCTGCTTCCAACCCTCTGCTGACCATTTCATTGGAAAGTTTGTGTGCTTCATCCATCTTCCCAGTTTCACAAAACCCATGAAGCATAGCAGTATATGTCACAAAATCAGGAACTATTTTCTTGTCCCTCATTTCGTCAAAGAATTTGTATGCAGCTGAAACATGACCAGACTTGCAGAAACCACTAATGAGAGTCGTATATACCACGTTATCAGGAAAAACACCCTGGTTTGTCATCTCCCTCAAGACTTGCTCTGCTTCAACTACTTTACCAGTCTTGCAGAGCAGAAGAATTATGTTGTTGTAGGTGTATTGATTAGGATTTAGTCCCTTTCTCTGCATCTCTTCTATGAGCTTTAAGACCCTTTCTAGCTGTCCAACTTGACAATACCCACTTATTACAGTGCTATAACTTACAACATCAGGCATATGGCCCCTAAGTTCCATTTGCATGAGCAAACTGTGCGCTTCTTTTATCTTACCCAATTGACAAAGAGAATGGAGAATAATATTATAGGAAATGGTGTTCCAAAATACACCCACTTCTGGATATTCATTGAATACCTTTAGCGCCATCTTTATCCCATCAAAATTGTTTGATAGCCGGGTTAAAAACAAATTACAAGAATCAACAGAGACAAGAACACCATAATTTAGCAATTTATCAAACAATTTTCCAGCTTCTACGAGCATCCCAGCTTCAACAAGGACCTGGAAGAATAAATCAAATACATGGGGGTCTGCACCCCAGTCCTTGTATGTGTATATCAACCGCTCAGTAAAATGAGCAAATGAAAAATTAACATCCAGATTGGGCTTAGCCCAGAACTCATGAATCAGCCTGTGTGCCATTTTTAGATCCTTTGATGCCACAGCAATCTGAACTACAATGCAAAGAGCTTCTAATGTTGGGTCTCTGCGTAGACGTGCCCAGTTAAAGAAATCTAAAACCAGTTTATAGTCATTCTTTATGTCCATAAGAACCCAAATCAGATGGTCAGGCTTGAACTTGGATTCATATGGTTTTAGAATACGCCGAAGAGGCTCTGAGCGGCGTTGCTTTATTGTGGTGGAGATGTGATGCACAAATTCAGTGTCTTTAATGGCAGGCTTTTTGGGAGAATAATCAGGAAAAGGTCTGGCATTTATTGAGCCCAAGGAATAGAGCTTTTGACTAAAACATCTTTGCGATAAGAAATATATTGGATCAAAACCCAAGTGCGGATGACAATGAAAGATTTGAAAACCATTAAGCAAGGAAGAGAAAGCTGATCTCTTCATGTGCAAGAGGAGAATCCATTAGAAATATGTTGAGATTCCCAGCACAATGATGCAGAAGATCTCCCCCATGTAGAAGAATCAAAACAAAAAAGGCTTTTTCATGATATATTGCCTGCATCACAAATGATAGTATTGTACTCAAATCTGCAAGCAATAACTTACTACAGTGAAAGAAATATAAAGCAGTGCATACATATAATCAGAAAGGCAAACCAAACTGAATTTTAACTCCACTTCTTGCAACTGATTATCTTTTTAACCCTTTATAGTTTGATAGGATTGAACACCATCACTTTTATGATGATGTTTACTTCATGTCAACAGAATTGGATAACCTTTCCCTATTGAACATTTTAACGTATCAAATATTTACTCCATTGCTAAACCTCAAAAAGAGTATACTTCTAACAGACTTTCTATCAAACACCATATGGACATTTCTGAGATCCCAAAGCAAATTTCAGAAGGGTAAGGAAATTGTGGCCACACTGAAGTCTAACTAACCCGAAATGCCTACACCCATAGAGTTCTGTGACTTCTATCAGCTGAGTTTTAAGAAAATAAAGCCAGCAGCTACAGATTACAGTGGCCACTAACAATGCCATTCCACTGGAAAAATAACTTCTTTCCCCCATAAATAACAAGTGAATTAATAGCTGGTCACTTACTACGCAATAGATTTATGGAAAGGCTAAACTTAACATAATGGAGACAGTGCAAATTTCGTTAAGAAAGAAGGCACCAAAAAGCCATACCTTGAATAACTGAAAGCTTGAGAGCCTCAATTTTTGCAGGATTTGCTGCGAGACAATGGCATGAGATACCCAGAATAGTCATTTAAATTGGAATACCAGAGTTTCTGTCGTGGACTAGGAATAAGATTGTCCTGCTCCAATCTGCCTCCAAAAATTGGATTTTGAGGGTTCTGTGTCACATTTTCTCGCTCCGAGTTACTTTTTAGTTTTATTTATTCTTTTTTCTTTTACAAAAAAAAAAGTCTTTCTTTTCGTTTCTTGATAAAACTCTTGAAAAAATTATGGTTTGGTTTAAAAAATTTAAGAAAAAAAAGTTTTAAATATGAAGAATTTTTAATCTAATTTTTTTATACCATATAAAATATTTTAATATTATATATTTATTCTGTTTATTTTTAAATATGATNTTAAATATAATAATTATATATATAAATATAATAATCACATAATATCAAAAACTAACTATAAACATAAATAACATAATCATGTATCACCAAAAAATAACCATATATATTAGCAGAAGAATCTCATGGCACTAAAATATATTTTAGATATTTCATTAGGTATAGAAAGAATCAAATTAAAAGTCTTCAATCTTTAGAACTAAATTTTTTTTCTCAAACTTTTAAAATCAAACAATAATTTTCTATTAATGTTTCTTATATCATAACAAGATTAACTCATTTAAAGTATAGAAGGATTTTTCTCTCCAGATGGAAGGAAAGTAAACAAACCAAAAGATTTGTTTCAAAAATATATTTATATACCTTATATTGTGATATAGTTATTTTGTAGAAAATATTTACATTTGATATTATTATTTAAATTCGTATCATTCATTATTTTAATTATTAAAATTATAACTTTTTTAGAATACATAAACAGTAAATTTTTATCATAAGAATATACCTTCTAGACAGATTACCTTTTTCCAGGGTGGTTCCAAATTCTTTATTTAAAATGAGTGAATTTGTCAAAAAAAAAAAATCAATAAAATCATACTTTTTAAATTTCTTTAAAAACTAGCTAAATTTTTTAGTGTACTAAAAAAATGAATTACACAATAAGTAACATTCGTAACTAATTTAGTGTATAAAGTTAAGTGGTTAATATTTAGCACAAACATTTTTTTTTTAAAAGAGTCATGTTTGTGTCAAACATTCATATCAAACTCTTAAAATTATATATATATATATATATATATATTGTTTAAATGAGACTATATAATAAGAGTAACTTATTTCTTTTTAAAATTTTACCTCACTCACTTTTAATAAAATTTGGATCCAAATAAAATTTAAATATATTACATGTCTTTATAATTTGAACGAATTTTAAATTATGTCTCTATAATTTTTTTAATTTTTTTAGGGTTCTTATAATTTAAATTTTTTTTAATTAGGTTCATGTCGTTAGTTATAATTCTGTCAATTTAGTGCTGACATGACAAATAACTTATTTATGTAATAATAATAAAAACTAATATGATGACAAAGTGACCAAAAAAATTTCATTTCATCTTCTTCCCTTCCTTCTCTCCCTACCTTCTTGCACTCTGATTTCCCCAACTTCATCTTTTTCAACAACATCTTTACACGAACAGATTCCAAATCTACCAAGTAATCCTTACAAGAACAGATTCCATCTTGAAAATGGTGATGCCTTGTCCTGTCTCTGACTATAATAACTCAATCGTAAACCTTGGAGATCAACTTTGTTGCATGATGGCAATCCGCACAAACTCTCAAATTCTTCATAATGCGAATTGGAGTTCCAGGTGCTGTGTTCATCAACCCAAAAGCTATAGCCAACTTCTCACTGTGTATAGACAGAGCTGTGTCTTTCTCTTCCTCGTCATCAATATCAAGCAAAATTTCTCCAAACTCTGGAATATACCCAGCAATCCGCAATTTGTTTGTCATCTCACCCAAAAATGAATAAAGCTCCTTAGTTTGAGGGTGGGATCGATCCCCAACAAGGAATTGATGAAATACCCCCTTCAACTCAATTGAACTGCAACCAGGAATTTTCTTTTTTGTCACTACTAACCTCATTATTCTCTCTCAATATTCTTGCTTCATTCTATCTCCCAGACGTAGAATACATATTAGCCAGTAGAATGTGACAACCAATATGGTTAGGGTCCAATTCCTTAATTATTTTGCCTATTCTATATCCCCGCTGCATATCTTTATGCATTCTACAATCATTGAGCAATGCACCCAAATTTAAAATTTCGTCAAGGATCTAATTAAAAAAAAATAATTATAATGACTCCAAAAAAAAAAAAAAACTATAAAAACATGATTTAAAATTTATTCAAATTATAAGTAATTGTAAAATACATTTAAATCAAAAAATAACAAGTGCTCAAGTAATATATTGCTGTGTAATAGTGCCTATGACACGTATTGCTCCTTAATCCTCTTAGGTTAAGGATGTTTCCTTGCCAATACTGGAGTGTCTTTGAAATGTCATTCCTTAAGCCATAGCCATCTACAGTGAGGTCTCAAAGTCCCCTTGATACATTGAATAAAGCCTTCAAATCCCAAGAACAAGATCGTTTCTAAACTCGTCACCACATCATAGAGAACAGCGATTTTGATTCTCATCTCATTGATCTCACCCATTTCCAAGTTCCACCAAGCACTTCATCAATCCCAATATGTTCTCCTTTGATTTTCTTGCTCATTGAAAGGGAAGCACTTTCTTCTCCCATGGAGTTCTATATATATTATCTCAAGCAAGGGTTCCCATTCCCACACCATGCTTGGTTAGAAGTACTCACAACTTTGAAGAATGGTCCTTCCATTCCCCCTATTAATTGTAGGCACAAATTTAGTTTTTGATTTTCCCCATTTTTATATTGATCTTCTAGATCCGATCAAGTGAAAATGGACATAGTTATAAGCCAAGAAGGAAAATAGATGCATGTGAAATCAAGAAGCTTCACATGGTGGACTGTACTAGAGAAATTATACCATTGCTATACTAAAATTATATTTGGTAGAAGTGAAGATAAAATATTGCAGTAAACAAATAGATAGAAAAATATATATATATAAGAAGCCGTTATTTTTACACATGATTTTATTAATGATACAATTTATTTAATGTCTAAATATAATATAAATTAATTTATTCTCATTTAATATAAAAAAATTTAATCAATTGTAAAAATCTTTATTTAATTTTAAAAAATTTCATATTAATTGAAGGTAATTTAGTCTATATTATATTTAGATATTAAATAAAGTGTGATATTAATAAAATTTAGTTTAAAACTAATGGTTAAAAAATATATCCATTTTATTAATTTTTCCTTCAACTAAATTTAGTCCAAATGGCTAAAGGTACAATGTAATGATGTAAATGATTTGAGGATGATAATTGGATCATTATAAGTAGAAAAAATATATGGGGATTGGAGAGAAAAGTATATGAAAAGAAGAGACGAAATCATTACCTTATTATTCAACTCTTACCTTTTGGATTTTATTCCCTTTCTTGCCTATTATCAAACAGGCAAGTGCGTTGGCACTCACCCAAGAGCCTCAATTTTCAATTTATCCTTCAAAAGCATAGAAACCTCTGGTTATGGTTGCCCTTGTTTTGAGGTGAAGACCGAAGAAGTAGGTAGCTGTTTCTTTTTATAGAAAAATATAAAAACTCCATAATTATAAATTTAAATAATTTAATATGTTAGGAGGGACACTGTCATTCAGGTTTTCACTGTATTCACTTACAAATAGAGAACTAGATGAACAGGGTAAATTTTAGTTGAAGTCACACTGGCAAGGATTTCTTTGAGTTAACAGAAGAAAATTTGAAGTATGGTCAGTCAGACAGAAACAAATATTTGCACAGATAGCAGAAGTGTGATTTTAAGTATGTGTAAATATTCATCACATGATCTATTGGAAGTCAAGGGTTTTGGACTCTAAGCATAATTGCCTGTGACTTTTGTCACTAATCTGAAATGGAAGCTGCTCAAGCATGTGACCATGTGCTATCTCTTCGTGAGAGACTGCAGAAAATTAATGTGCTCTAGCACCCTGTTTGGTTTGGTTTATTGGAGCCTCATTCTAGTAGACAAAACCAGAATTCTAGAATGGAACTGATAAAGAATAGAGAGGAAGAGCTGTGGAACCCAAGCATCTAAAAATAGTGAAAGCAGAAATAGAACCAAAAGCTAGTCAGCCTGCCAGAAAAAAGCATTAAACAAATCCTTAAGTAACAAAAACCACTTGTTCCTAATAGTAATAAAGTAATACATCTCATATACGATTTACATACCTCTTAGGCTTATGCGGCTACATACTTACACACTAGATCTTATTGAAACTTTAATCTGATAATTCAAATGACAACTATCATTATTCATAGTAATAGTTATCTGGTTGCTAGCTAGCTAGCTAGCTGCTTCACCAATACAATAAATACCAGAAGCACACTTAGCAGCTAGCCCCCTCTTCTTACTTAACTTCTTCAATTTTCCTTCCACAGCCCCTTGAGAACTAATGGAGCTAAACCATCCTTCAATTCCTCTTATCTCCCTTTTTCTCTGCCTCCTTCCTTCTTTGATATCTTCTCAGACATGCCAGAGAATCTGTGGCAAGCAAATCCTTAAGTACCCATTTGGCAGTGACCCTGGTTGTGGTGATCCTCGCTTCCAACCCCATGTTTCTTGCAGCCAACAAAGGGTAACCTTCACCACTCACACAGGTTCCTACCCAGTAACCTCAATTGACTATGCAAATCAAGTCATTTACATCTCAGATCCCACCATGTCAACATGTTCTTGCACTGTGCCTAGTAAAGGCTTTGGCTTAAATTGGGATGCACCCTTCGCTTTTGATGACAGCACCATCTTTGCTCTATTAGACTGCTCAATGAATTCATCATCTATATACAAATCAAATGGATATGATGATGGAAACAATTGCAAGCTTCTCTGTGATCAAAGGACACCCATTTGCAGTCTCTTGTACACTTGCAGGCCTATTAGCACTATCAATCTCCCAATCTCTACGTGCTGCGTTTACACGCCGGTTAATCTTGGACCATCCTTTGAAATGGATTTGCAGAAGCTTCAATGCTCTTCATATTCTGGGTTTTACAGCTTCAATGCTCAGCAATCCAATCCTGAGAAGTGGAACTATGGAATAGCACTCAAGTACAAGTTCAGTGTGACAAATGACTATCCTAGCACTTGTGCTTCTTGTGAAAGAAGTTATGGAGTTTGTGGCTACAATCAAGACTTCAATGCATTCATCTGCAACTGTCCTAATGGGATTAACACAACAACAGATTGTTTCTTCACATCAACTTATAATAATGGTTTCAGAAATGGTATCCAAAATTACCCTCTTTTTTTTTTTTTCTGGTCAATTGTAGCCTACGTTAAAATTTCTTTGCCTCTTGTTTTCAGGAATTGCTTGGTTGATCTATCCTATGGCTTGGTCGCTGGTTTGGTTCTTGTTGTAGCTGGTACTTCATGATCAGGAGTCAACTTTGGACCTAAGGAATCAAAGTGCTAAGAAATTTCACTACTTTCATTGTTGAGGGAAAATTGTTGTGTATGACTTTCTTGGTTAAAAGATTTAGGCCATTAATTTCCGGTGTCCTCGGGTGGCACAAGTGTGCACATGCAAATTGCAGTTTCCTCTGATTCCATTTATGTCCTGAATTCCATGAATGAAAAAAAAAAGTTATGTTTATGCAATGTGTAATAGATTTCTAATAGAATAATATGTTTTTGACACATCACTTTCCTTCACATTTTTACACGTAAAGTACTCTTGCCAGCAACAGAGTTTAACTAATCTTAAACTTTAATGTATATTGGTATACACTGAGTAAAATAAAATGGTGGGTAACTATAACTTCTCATAGTAATATTATGCACCAAAAAGCATTAAATTGAGGTCCATTTTGCATATTTTAATTCATTACACTTTTTTAATAAAGGTGAAAGCTTTGATGGCTAAATTAAAAGGAAGGAATAAGGAATGGGGTTCCAACCCTTTGGCGTCCGTCTATGGCTCTATCTATCCACTAACAGAGAATCTCTTGCTTTGAAAAGGGCTTTTTTGCTTTATCTCTACTTAAGTGGGAAGCTCCAGCAAACTTTATACCTAGAGATTTATTCTCAATCTCAAAGCCACACAGCTTCAAATTTCAATCGCCTCCAGTCTCCTAGAAAGCACCGACCAAGATATACATAGTTTAAGTGAGTGGATTTGGCAATACGTAGTTTCTTCTTGCTTTCTCTTTTCTTGGGGGAAAATTGGAGTCAAATTTGAACTATCTCTGACTCACATCTTTGCACCAGTGGTCTAGTGGTAGAATAGTACCCTGCCACGGTACAGACCCGGGTTCGATTCCCGGCTGGTGCAGGTTTTTTTAACCTTTTTAGTAGAAAAAAATCTCTTTTTTCTTTTTTGCTACTTTTATTTTATTTGCTAATGACATGATTGAATTTACCTCAATTTGGACTAAACGGGTTATTCACATGTAATTTTTTTAACTGATCTTGGTTCGAAACATAAAATTTTCAACTCAATCAAACTTATTAGAAGTTAAGCCAGTCAATGTTCAAATTCTTGGGTTACTACTTAGAGAAAATTTTTCTTTAAATGCACCAAATTGATATGAGAGTATGCTCTTAAGATTACTCAAAAAAAAAATTTAATCTCAATGTATAAAAGTTAACCTGAGAATACCTTACTGTTAAAAAAAAGTTTTTTAAAAAAAAAACTTACTAAAAGTGATACTAAGAAAAATATAAGTGTCACCATAATATTATAATTCTGTCTTATTTACACGTTAAATGTGACTTTTAAGTTTGGTTTGATAGGTTCCAGAGAATGGAAAGATGATTTGGTAGCCCAAGTGCGAAATACAAACCCAACTAATATTATTAGGATTGATGGAACACAATTTTTTTTTAGTACTTTGGTTACAATTCTAAATTCAAACATAAAATTCACAATCACTGAAAATAACCTCAATACCAATTTGCTACAAGCCGTTTGGTGATAAAATATATTTTTCTTCCATGTAAATCAGTATTTTGCGTAAAGGAAAAAAAAATTCACGGGACCCTCGCCAATAAATAAATCCAGTCACCGATTATATAATATGGAAAAGTTATCTAAATTAAGTTATTTAATCATAACCCTCATGATTCATTTGGGTGTTGCATAGTCAATTCTGGACATTTTCACGGATTATATGAGTTGGATTGTGATCACAAGTGGCTATTTTTCGTCAAAATGGTCATCATATATAATATGTTATATAATAATTGCAATTGCATTTGCCTAATAAGCAAATTACATGCATGAAAGGTTCATGAAATAAAAGCAGAAAAATTGAAACTATTCTGCTCCTATATCTTTTTGCTCTACATACAAAAGGTACAAACCACTGGTTCGTTGCTTCTCCCATCACTATAACATCCAACTTTCTCTTCATATGGTATGAAGGTAATCTATGGGGGCAAACCAAAAAGGTAAAGAGAAGAGGTAAAACAATGAATGAATATGTGGAGGACAGAACATCCTCACTATATCTAAGTAAACCCCCAGTGGTATTTACAGGGATAGAAAATGGCCTCAAAACTTGCTTCTCTTCTCTGCATTCTTCTTCTGAACTTGTTTTGGTGGTCATCTCATGTTGCAGCAGAGGGGTTTTGCTTGATGCTGCAATTTATCCCACATACAGGTCATTTGCCGTGGAGATTGGTAATGTGCAGTGTAGTAATCGTCGATGCATCCAAATTGGCAGAACTGAAAGCTGTGCACATACTCTACTGTTCTTGAACTGTTGAACTGCTCCACCCACATTCCCATGCTCACATCCTCCATTTTGAATATCTGCACCATGTCAGCATTGGATTATAAACCCAGTATGTCAAAACACGAGATGTACACGCATGCAATTGCATAAGTTTACTTGTGTCCATGCACACAGATGCACATACACAAGGGTAATGAGAGATAGGAACGGGAAGATAGAATCAGAGACTGAGAAAAATAAGTGAAAGATCATTTGCAAACAATCAAACATACTTTTAATCTGTTCTTCTCAAACTCGGAAACAATGAACTGAGCAATGTCGGATGAGAGTACGTAACCCGGGCCATTAGCATAGGTAGGATACTCTTCCTCCAGCCATTCCTGGAAGTCATTGGGGGAAGAAAAACATAACAGTCAGCAGCATTCCAATACAAAGAGCATGTAATGTCTATTAACATAGCGAAAACAACTCAATGAATGGTATAACCATCGCAGTCTCTCAGTCATGGGCCTAAATGGAAGTCAATAGCAGAATAGTTAATGTTATGTAAGGATCCACTCAATCTTGCAGAAAGCATAAACATAACATGCGGCACTTTTGCTGATGATCTAGAAATCTAAATGTTACAAGCTGTCAGTAAAAATAAAGCTGACCACATGGGAAAATAATTTCAGGTCAAACATATTTGACTACCAATTATTCATCATGATCAGAGAGAATATCCATGATCATAGCAATAGTTTCTTTCAATACTCAAATAGCAAAATATAAATTTCCTAATGTGTGAACAAGTAGGTAAGAACGCAAAATTAATAAAATTTCAACCACCAGCAATACAGCATCTCATGACAATTTGTAACCATACACTACAAAACAAATAGTAAAAGTCATTGTCCACTGGGCATGACAAAGGGGTAAATGGGCAGTGCCTTCTACTAAATATGTTAAGCAACACAAACAAACAACAAAAACAAAGAGCCAATGAGTACTCTCAATATCAGATAAATCCAAGAGGAAACTTATACCTCATATGTCACTGCCCATTTGCCATGACGAAGGGGCCTATGGTGGTAATTCAAATTTCCAATGTAGAGGCTTCTATCTCGTCCAACTTTTCTTGCTTCACTGATGATAGAATCCACTCGGACAAATGTGTCATCATCACACTTCATGATATACTTAGCAGCCACTGTACGAACCTGCAAAGAGCCATGTTCAATAACAACCAATAATTTAACAAGAAAAGGTGGAGGGAGGACAAACACACACAAATGAGAAACATTTGGTTCCTCTTGCATTACTCACCCCGTATTCACAGATAGCTATAGTCTTCAAGACAACAAGGTCATAATTGTCCATGTATGGGACTATAATAATATCGCCAAAATACTCTGCCTCTTTCTTTATGTCCACATTTATATCCCTCCTTCCATGCTATCATATCAGAAATGGAAAAACTGTGAATACTTTTAACATCAAAAGGTTCATGTATTCCTAGGTTTTTATCATTATAGGGAGCAGGGAAAATGTCTCAACGCATACCAAGGCTACAAAGAACCGAGCCACAACATGTGACGATTTGATTAACTTATGTTGCATCCAGGACTTCCTCACAGCCATTCGTTCAGCAAAATGGTTGCCAGCAGAAAGGATGCCAATGAAAAGCTCCACATTAAGATGGGGAAGAGGAGGAGCCTTCCATTGAGGAAGATATTCAAGATGCATCTGTGGGGCAAAACTTGGATGTGATGTGGGTAAGGAAGCAGCAAATACAGAGTGCACATCAACATCCCCGATTATAGAAAGTCCAGTAGCATCCTCAAGAGCAAATCCCTGTAAATATTTTATACGAATTTAAGATATCCCTGCATTCAAGCTGTAAAATGAAACATGATTAGTGTACCGACCGTGCGATAGGGGAAAGACGTCGCATGCCTCCCATCCACACTAACATGGTAACCTTCCAAGCCAGCACTTAAGGTAAGAACAAACAATTTCCCCTCTGCAAAAGGATAAGGCCAATCTAGAGTCACCTTCTTCGTTCGGCCTATCAGTCTGTTTAACCACCATATTGCCTTTGACTCTTCTGAGTGATTGTCATCATCACGAATCCACTTCTCACATTTCACCTGTCCATCAACTTCACAAAGCCCAAAAACAGCAAACGTTAGCGTTGTCCCTTACAATTAACACACTAAAGAGAAAATCGAAGCAGATAAAAGATCAAATTTACTAAAACAACCACTTTTGAACTTCAAAGAAAAAAGTCCACAACTGTTATGCACAACGATTACTCAAAAAGCGACTGTCCTACCATCATGAATCATATAGTTGACAGCCTAAAGCGTCTTTCAAGTGTATTTGGCAAACCCCTATACTACATTCAGTTCAATGCATTATAAGTTAACTATAGACCATAGATTATGTCATGCATTCTCTAAATTGAAGATGAAAATGGTTGAAATCAGTTACCAGTTTCCTCGTCCGCCCTTGATTTCCACCCTTCACACCTGAGAGCAGAACCCCACTGCATTCTATAGCAAGTGTTCTGCTCAATTACTGGTTTCCCACTCCAATCCCCTTTCAGCCTTGGATTGAAATGTAGTATCCTTGGGGGCTCCTCTTTGTCCACTGTCTTCAACCCCTGCAACTCCATCATAAACTGCGACACCATCACCGAATCATCCCCTTCCTTCAAAATTGCTATTTTGGGATCATGTTCTGCGTGAGCCCAACGCGGTGTCCCCACCACCGTTAAGTGCGACCACAGCGTCAACCCACATGGAAGCACCATGGCCCCTTTTCGCTCCCGAAATTCAAACCCAGAAAGCGAAATCGAGTGTGGGCACGAATCGGAGAGATTCTCGGCCTTGGACTTTGCATTGGCATCAATTTTCCCACTCTCTATTTCATCCCAGAGCTTGTTTCCCAGTATCCAAGCATGCCTTGCTGCCTTGTGAAGTTCAGAAAACTCATCTTTAGCAGCATTACTGTCAGATAAACTCTCATTGAAGGCCAAGCCAGAAACTTTCTTCAACTCTCGCATGAGCCTCTCGGGTTTCCGGTACAGTGACCCTTGAGAAACCAGAAAAGCTTCCTCTGAAGGCCCAATCGCAGCTTTACTGTTACTAGCGAATTCTTCTTCACTTTCGAGCAGCAAAGACCTGGGTAATGTGTCACTCAGAAACCCAAAAGCACCGTCAGAAGAAACTGGACCCAACCCAGTTCTGAAAGAAAGAGGGATTTCGAAGCTCATGCACAGCAAATATAGCAACATTACACCCATCAAAATTTGAAGCAGCCTCAGCCTATTCGGCAACACAAATGGGTCTAACTTCCCTCTCTTCATCGTCCCCAAAGATCCCAACTTTTTTCTCTCTCAGTACAATGAAGAGGTTCTCTACCCAGAAAGCAAAACCAATGGGGTTTTCCTTGCTGGGTCTATTAAATGCTTTTCGAAGGAAGCTTAACCCTAAAGTAGAAAGAATTGGGAAAAACAGGGAACCACCAAGAGAACTGCTAATCACACAAATATAAACACAGTAACAGAGAAAGCAAAAGAAGCAAGCTTGTGTTTTGTGTAAAGTTTCAGTTTCTGACAAATTTCAAAATTTTATTTTATATGCCGTTAAAGGTAATAAAAGATTAGACTATATTACACTCGAAATTTTTTTTCTGGAGGTCCAATTCCAGCTTGGAGCCCGTGAAGAAACATGGTGAAACGACATCGTTCAAGGGAGCCGCAGGCAGCAGCACAGTGTCGTTTGAACTTGGAACATCATATTCAGAATCTTTTAAACCAGAATTATTATATTCTAAAATATTCTTTTATGGGGTAGCCGTAAAGGGGGACAGGTGGTCATGAATTGCACACTTCGTATTGTTGAAGAATCCAACTGGGTCAGTGGTCAACTTTTTAATCTCTATCAAGGAATATACTTTGGCTTTTGATTTAATTATGATGAAATTTTAGTGGTTTTGATTAAATTAATTAATAACATATATAAGAAAATAATTATGTTAAACAAAGAATTGGTTTAGAATTGTGTTATGAAGAAAATAATTATGCTAAACAAAAACTTACTCTTAGAAATGAGCAAAGAAAATAATTCTACTAGAATTTTGTAATATTCATAATATAAGAAAATAATGTAAATTTTTTTAAAAAATTGAGTGATTTAATATAAGAATTTAAAGGGAGGCCTTGCTCGAATAAAAAAAAAAGTTTTTAAAGTATTTTTTTCATATAAAATTTGTGAGAGCTTTGATAATAGAATTTTTGACTCACTTTAATTGTACTGAGTTATAAAAAATATATATAAAATGACGTTTTTAACTCATAAAAAATAATTTTTTTAAAAAATTTCATAATAATACTAAAATTAAGAGGAAGTGTTGCCCAAAACAAGGTGTGACTAGTGTTATCACTACCGTTGGAAGAATGATTTGATTTGATAGGAGTTAAGGAGGGGTGACGTGGTTGAGGAAATGGGGTCATGGTGGCACGGTTGCTTGGGTTGGTGGTGTCTTTTCTTTTTTAGTGGCCATGAGTTGAGTTGGTGGTGTATTCAATTTCAATCCGTTGGAGTTGGACAAGTCATTCTTTCATTGCCTTTTCTTTTTGTGTTTAGCATTTCAAATTTAAATATGGGAACGTAGCCTCCCTTAGTTGTGTGCCACGCCACTTCACCACAATACTTGTGCTTGTAAAAGTTTAAGTGAGAGCGTTTACTTGCAGAAAAGAAGAAAAAGAAAAAAAAAAAAAAAAGTTTAAGGGAGCAATTGATAGTGATAATGAGTCTAATTATGTTCTTGATGGTTTGTAAATTGGTATTTTGATATCATAATGCTTCCGAATCGTTAAAAATAATGGATGGAACTCTCATATGCATTGCACTTGTCAATATTGGGGTTAAAACTTAATAGCAACAGCTTCTTAGTTCTTACATATGAAGGCTATTTCATGTGCATTAATGAACAGCTTCTACCTCATTGGGCTAGCTTTTAATGGATCAGATGGAGGGCCATAATCCAAGAGAGCACACATTCTGATTAGCGACTGCCTAGTGGCTTTGGAACACAAATATCGAAGGCAGCTTATTATACTGCACTCACCATGGCGTTGCGTTAGGGTGAAAATAGCCTATTATATTTTAAAATTAAGATATATCATAAGCTTTTAGCGAGGACTTGTAATAATATTTACAAAGGTTTCGTGCCAAATGAGTCTCTCACTACTTGAGAGTAGCTTCATTCCAAGTGAAGTGTTTGTTTATTTAAACTTTAATTTAAACAATCTATAGTAGTTAGCAGCTTGAATTCCACTTATTGTGTGCCAACTTAGTCTTCAAATATATATTAGTATGAATAATCATATGCTAATGAATATCATTATCAATTCACCATGACACTCTACCATTAACTTACACTTTGAGTTAGTCGGCTATCCATCTCAATCAAATATTCATTATTGCTAGTATATGTTTAGGTTAATTACATAACTGATTTCATAATTTGAAAAACAGTACATTAAGTTGTGCAGTTGAAACATAGCCATCATAAACCTTGCTAATAAAATGATTCTCCATCACAATTTAAGGTCTAAAATATTAAGTAAAGGTTGCAAATCAAACCAATTAAGTGCTCTACCTACCCCAACATTCAACAACAGTGCAAACAACAGAACATTGATTTGTGTGTAATCGGGAAATTAGAAATTAAATTACTAAATAATAAGATGAGAGTTTTAATAATATATATAATCTCTTATGAAAAAGACAGTTAGGAAAATAAAAAAGCAAAGGAAGTAAAATTCACATGGACTGAACAATTAATAAAATTACCTTTTATTTTAATTTGTGAATAAATTTAAAAAAATGGAGTTTTTCTTCTTCTTTTTTTTGAGAAAGAAAAAGTGGATATATATGATATTTGTATAGATATATAGTTTTATTTTTTATGATTTTATAAANCTATATATCATATATATATATAGAGAGAGAATAAAAATGATGAATGAGTCATAGAAGAATGACACATAAAATAACAGTAACATTGGAAATTCTAGTGCAATTGTTCACATTATTGAGTCGATGACTTCTCAAACCACAAAAAAATAGTCCAATTCCTAGGACTATTAAATCAGTTTTGTTTCATAACAAAATTTTGTAAAATATAATAGTTGAAACTTGAATATGCCACAACTACCTTAATAATGTCAAAGACAGTTTTATCGTAGACATGCTCAAACAGTGAACTCACGAGAATGTGTGACAACTCTGCAATTTCATTCTTAATACACCTAAAACAAAACATAATAATAATTGATCACATAGAGACTTGGGGTGACATTAATTGCCAATATCAAAGCTTTGACAATCATAATCTGGCATGGTGCTTGCATGTTAGCATCGCTTGCATCTTCCAAGTTCCAAGTTTAGGCAGCTTCACCGAAAATTTAGTTTTGCATCTCCAATATAAAATCATTTTTGTCTCAACAATTACTAAATCTAGAATACCACATATATAGTCACATACTCTTTGATATTAAATTAAAATTTTAAAACTCATATATTTTACGAACTTATATAAAAAATAAAATTAATATATGGAGTAGAACGCAAGTGATTTTCCACATGTGCATATCAAAATTTATGCAAAACTTTAGCCAATAAATCAAACCAAAGAAATGGACCCATTATATAGTGACCAAACCAAGTGATTTTGTCATGATCTTCATCTATGTTCTATTCTATTGGCCGTAACGTAAGCTACTTGAAATGAAAACAACCAAGGCGAGTCATACGTGTTTGGAATGACTGCGCAGCATGTTTTGCCGCCTTTGTCTCCGACTTCAATTCAGTTATCTCTTTCTATTCTCTCACAAGAAATACCCATCAAAATCAAATCCAACTCTGTTAATTTTGATTCATTGGGTTTCTCTCATTTTCTCTGAATTTCATTTGATGATCCTCCTTTAACGAATTCAAGGATAGACAAATTAAAATGGAAACATCATTTGCGAGGGAATCGCTTTCATCGAGTATTGGAAATTCTGCTGAGCTTGAGGGCAATCTCACACTCGGCGATAAGCTAAAGACTTTTAAAAGTTCCAACTTTGATCCAAATGCCTATGTCACTTCCAAATCCCGTAGCATGAACGAGAAGGTTTCTCTCTTCCCCTCTTAATTTCTCTTCATTTCTCTGTCTGCCAGTAAATTTGGATTCTCATATATATATATATGGATTACATTAAAGATTCGGAGAAATGTATGCTTCATGAACTTTTTTATTGATCATGCTTGTAACTGTAATGAACCGAAAAATGTCAGCTTTCTAGTTTTCTTTGCCACTATGATCAGTACCATGTTAGAACAAAAGTTGGGAAAACACAATGTTCTCCTAGGTAGTTTGGCGCACTTAAATTTGAGCATGGAATTGTGTGACAGGAAATTTACCCCCTTTTTTTTATGAATAATGTGGTTAAACTCTTCTGCTTGCATTGTTTACAGGAGATAAGACACTTGTGTGCTTACCTTGTTGAGCTGAAAAAAGCATCTGCAGAAGAAATGCGCCAGAGTGTCCTTGCAAATTATTCAGCATTCATACGGTGAGCACATAATTTTACTTTTACAGGTGCCAATAACATATCTCACCTAAGAACATTTATTTTCAGTTTCAGATTCTTGTAGGAACCATGATCTCAAGTTACCAAGGTATCCAGAATTTGAAGATGGATTTAGTTAATGAATTTAATTATGATCTGAAGATCAATCCAGTGCTTTCTCTTTCAATAGTCCTTTGACTGCAGATTGCATTATTGTCAACATGGATAGTACTTTAGACTAGTTAGTCAATTGGGACTCTAATACCATGTCAAAGAACTACCTCACCTAAAAATTTAAGGTTTAAGCGAGGAACTGAGAAGGGTTTTTGTAATCCCAACAAATATGATGATCTATTATATTTATTAAGTTCCTGATTGCCTAAAGATAAACACATTGGTACTAGTATCTGAAAATCATGGTATGTGACAAAGCTATCTCTATAATGTTTATATGCAGCACATCCAAAGAGATTTCAGACCTTGAGGGGGAGCTGCTTTCCATGAGAAATCTGCTATCCACCCAAGCTGCTTTAGTCCAAGGTTTAGCAGAAGGTTGTCAGCTTGGTTCCTTAATTCCTGGAAGCGAAGATTCAGATATGGAGGACACATTAGATGAGAAAACAGATATGACCAAGACAGAAAATTGGCTAATAGGATTTTTTGAAACGCTTGAAGTTCTATTGGCAGAGAAAAGAGTGGATGAAGCCATGGCTGCCTTGGATGAAGGAGAAAGCATGGCAGAAGAAATTAGCGAGCGGAGAACTTTGAGTCCAACTACATTCCTCACATTGCAAGCTGCCATTACTCAACAGAGACAAAAATTAGCTGATCAACTAGCAGAAACCATTTGCCAGCCTTCAACTCGTGGCGCTGAGCTTCGCTCATCTGCAATAGCTTTGAAGAAGCTCGGGGATGGTCCTCGTGCCCATACATTATTGCTTAATTCTCACCAAGGAAAGTTGAAGCGTGCCCGGAATATTCTTCGCTCAACCTTAAATGGTGCAGCATTCACTGCTACCCTTTCACAGCTTGTATTTTCAACCATTGCACAAGCAGCAACTGATTCTTTGACAGTGTTTGGTGAAGAAGAGCCTGCATATACTTCTGAGCTAGTAACTTGGGCTGTAAGGCAGACTCGGGATTTTGCTCTTCTCCTTAAGAAGAATGTCCTAGCCTCAACGGCAGCTGCAGGGGGACTCAGAGTTGCATCTGAGTGTGTGCACCTTTGCTTGAGTCACTGTTATGTGTTAGAAAGTCGCGGACTGGCCCTTTCCCCTGTCTTGTTAAAACTGTTTAGGCCCTTTGTTGAGCAAGCATTGAACACAAACTTCAAAAGAATTGAACATAGTAGTGCTGCACTGGCTGCTGCAGATGATTGGTTGCTTGCTTATACACCAACTAACAAGCTTTCAAGCTCACACTCAGCTTCCTCTTTGAGCAATTCTAGTATACTCCAACCAAAACTTTCAAGCAGTGCTCATAAATTCAACTCAATGGTTCAGGTGATTACCTCTTGTGTCTCTTTTTCAGAGCTATCCCTGCTTCATTTAAGAAGAGTTTTTCAGCATTATTTCACCATTATTTGCTTCTGAAAGTTTAAAATCATCAATGAAAGCTTCTCATCTCATTAGCTTAATATGTCTATTTTCTATATATGCTTAATTGAACTTTGTAATGTTCGAATGTAGGAGCTTTTCGAAGATGTAGGACCTCTTGAAAGTCTACAGTTGGATGTTCTTGCATATGATGGTCTTCTACAAGTGTTCAACTCCTATGTCAATTTGTTAGTAAATGCTTTACCAGCGGAAACTGAGAACCTGGAAGGTTCCGGGTCAAAAATTGTTAAGATTGCTGACACTGAAACACAACAGGTAGCATTGCTGGCTAATGCATTATTATTAGCAGATGAAATGCTCCCACGTGCTGTCGCGAAGCTTTCACAAAGCACCAGAGGTGATGATTCCCATAAAAGAGACAAGCAACCACGGGTTCCAGAACAGAGGGAAGTGAAGAAAAGGCTTCAACGTGAAGTTGATGGCCTGCGAGATAGCTTCTGCCGGCAACATGCTCTTGAACTCATCTTCACAGAAGAAGGGTATGCTCGTGTGAATGCATCAATGTATTTGACTTTGGATGGAAATGTAGAGGAGCCTGAATGGTTTCCTTCTCCAATTTTTCAGGTAATATTTCTAGTACGAGTTTGTCTTTGATTAAGAAAGATGTTCTCCAATTTTTCAGGTAATATTTCTAGTAAGAGTCTGTATTTGATTAAGAAAGATGCTTCCTCTGGTGCTTTATAATGCTTGACAAGCAAGAAATTGTTGACCTGCCCCCTTTCCCAACCCCACATAACCTTTTATAACTGATTACTTCTCCACTTGCTATCTATTTTGAATACCTATTAGGCTTTATGTGTATGATTTACTCTTGAATCTGTATACTTTCTCGTCATTTAAAGCTCAGATACTTGCTTTTGTCCACAACGTAAGTAATTCTCAACAGGTTGATCACTTATTGCAATCTTCAGGAACTGTTTTTAAAGCTTACCCGAATAGCAAGCATTGCATCAGATTTGTTTGTGGGAAGGGAAAGGTTTGTTACTATTTTATTAATGAGACTCGCAGAAGCAGTGATCTTGTTTCTTTCTGATGATCAAACCTTCTGGGAAGAGATAGAAGCAGCTCCTTTAGGTCCTCTTGGCATTCAACAGGTATTTCAATGGCATCCTTTGTAGTTTTATGTTATTTCAAGATTCACTGAACACTTAAATTTAATGATTATGCTTATGATAAGTAAAAGTCACTCACACAAGGCAATTCCAAATTCATCATTTATCTGATAATATGTGCAGTTTTATTTGGATATGCAATTTGTGATTCTATTTTCAAACCAAGGCCGTTACTTATCTCGTCATCTGCATCAAGTTATCACAACCATAATTGGTAGGGCTATGGACGCTTTTGCCACTTCCGGGCTAGATCCTCAGAGGTACATCTATCTAGCAGAAAAGAACATACATTTATAAATCTTCATTTTAATCTCAGAGAACAAGGGTGATTTGTCTCTAAATGTGTCATATAATTACTTTATAATCAAATTAATTGTCTTTGTTATCTACTCCTTCATACTAAAAACCTTGGCTATTGCAGAGTCTTGCCAGAAGAAGAATGGTTTGTCGATGTTGCTCAAATAGCTATGAAGATGTTAACTGGGAAAGCCACCTTTAGCAATACAGAGCGAGATGTCACGAGCCCAACTGCATCTGTATCTGCGGCATCATTCCACTCTCATGGTAGTAACTAGAGTTCATTCACTCATCAGTCTCAGCATATTGTAGAGAGCACATGGGAAAGAAGCAATTGAAGAGAAACCATCATGTATTATCATCTACCTTACTACTTGATTACTTAAATGGCGAAGATTTCTCACACTTAACTGATGCCTGTTATTGGTGCTTTTCAGGTTTCAACATTTAAATCTGAACTGATGAATTGCATCACATCAATGTGGATTCCCAGACCTGTGTCTCATACATTGCTTGTATGAGTAATGGATGCAGCAGATCAAGTTCTCACCTTTTTCGGCCATACTATGTTGTTGGCCTTAGTTGATTTTTGAATCCTAGCAAAATTGAGATGAAATGAGAATTTGCAAACCAAAATGCTGGGGCTTCAGGTTTTGGATTCATTACGGCTACTTGTATATTACTTTGTCAATTGTAAGCATAGTTCAGTGATTAATTTATAATTTTTCTGTCACTATGTTTATTTTAATTTGGATGCCAACTGATTTGTCTTCAATAAGGAGTAATAAATTAAGGATTGCAATTTTGAGAATCAATAAGAGTTCTTTCACCTGAATATTACATTTTGACAATTTATTTACTTCATTATTATAGTTTCAAAACTATTTATCTTATTATTATTATTTTAAAATAATTGTCATTAGGTGGGGGCCGTGGGGCCTATTGGACACGCCCTATGTCCTTGCAAAAAAAGATATGGGACTTTGTAGGTGGAGCCCATCAAACATACCTATGTCATGCGGTGTTTTCTTTGAGAACATGTCACAAGACATGTGGCGTGTCCGGTGGGCCTTACCTGTTGACATTTATTTTTTAAAATAAAAAATTATAATATTAAAGTAAATAACTTTTGAAACTACAATAATAAGATAAATAAATTGTCAAAATAGAATATTCAGGTCAAAAGTCCAATCAACAAACATGGAATTTTTTTGTTTGAAAAAAAAGGCCAACAAGAACCCTCAAAATTGGTGATTCAAATGGGGATTTGATATTGTTTAAAAGCATCTAAGATTTTACTTTCTCGTACTACGTGGATTTGTGATTCTTTTTATAAAGATGTTAGCTTACAAGGTAACATTGTCTATGATACACCATTGGTACTCGAAATTGCAATAATATGTATAAAGTTTATAAACAATGACACATGCTGTGGAAGTCTGGAGAGCAGACATGGTTTCTAAATTCAAAACCCTATTGGAATTTCAATTTTTGGACAGAGATTAGTCCTTGGAGTGCATAAAATTGCAAAAAGGAAGAGTCTTCTGAAGCACATGGAACTTGGTAGAGGAAGAATATTATTATAAGAAGCTGAAAGTTAACTAGTTAAGTAACTCCAAAAAGAGAAACTTCCTATGTGCCTCACCACTGGACTTCAATCGCCGGCAGCTCAAACCAAACCATGTGGTTGGCGAACTGTCATTTTTTTCCAACTGCTATATAGCAATAGCAGTTGCTCAACAGAGGACTTCTACATCTCATGAGAAGGACAAAGATTTAGTTTAATACTAAAAAATTGTTGGGGCACGAGATTGATGCCGCTTATCCAGATAATCAAATGGGCCAGTCTTTGAAATCTATGACTCAAAGCATTATTAAGGACATACATGACCCAGAAACAGATATGCTTTTTAGCATTACAAATCTAAAAGGGAAAAAGGTGACCAAAAAGAAAAAGTTAGATCTCTGATCAATACTAGCTGTTGATATTTGCGTCCAGTGAAATGTTTGTCAAAATGAAATCCAAGCCCATTTCCATTCCAAAATTGTGTTACTTTCTTTAGTATGGGTTGTCCGCTGCTGCTGCAGGTAGTTGCAGTACTATTTACAGCGATCACATTTGGAGAAATCAGGACAAGTGCTGCTGAGTGTAGTCCTGATGACTTGGAAGCATTGATGAGTTTAAAGAATGAAATTCAAAGGGATACATCTGGCCGCCTCGCAAAATGGGTTGGTGAGAGCTGCTGTGAGTGGGAAGGCGTTGTGTGTGAAAATGCAAGTGGTAGGGTGACAGAGATTCATCTTCCTGGATTCATTTCCACAGATAAAGATCTCTATCAATCCGAGATGACGGGCTGGCTTTCGCCTTCCATAACGCTCCTCTCCTCTCTTGAAATCATTGATCTTGGTGGTTTAATTGGTCTCAGTGGAACAATTCCACAAGCCATTGGCGTTCACCTGCCAAAGCTCCAAAAGCTCTTCCTCTATGGCAACAATCTAACTGGTCCAGTACCAGAAAGCATCACTGAGCTGTCAAACCTCCAAGAACTGCATCTGCATGAAAATAGACTATCTGGGTCGATCCCTTCAAGCCTCGGGAGCCTCAAAAATCTGCAAAGGCTGCTGCTTTATTCAAATCACTTCTCAGGTACCTTACCAGACTCACTAGGGAATCTGACAAATTTGGTAGAATTGGATATTCATAGCAACTCTCTAACTGGTAATATACCAGATAAATTTGGTGAGATGCAGGCTCTAGAAAAGCTTGATCTTTCAAACAATCTGTTTAGCGGGAAAATCCCTTCTTCAATAACTAATTTAACTGCCATTTCAGTTATGTACATGGACACCAATTATCTTGAGGGAACCATCCCATTTCCCTCAAGATCTGGTGAAATGCCTTCATTGGGATTCTTAAGGCTCAATGATAACCATATAACTGGAAATATACCTTCCAATTTGGGTTATTTGGTATCTCTCCAAAGGGTTTCATTATCAAACAACAAGTTTGAAGGAGCCTTACCTTCAAGTTTGGGCAATCTGCGCTCTTTGACAGAGCTTTATCTCAGTGGGAACTTGTTATCTGGCCAAATACCAAAATCAATAGGCCAACTTTCTCAGCTCTTGATGTTGAATATCTCTAACAATTTGCTTCAAGGGCCACTACCTGAAGAGATTTCTTCCCTTCAAAATCTTCAAACTCTTGATCTTTCTTTCAACCCTCTGAACCTCTCTGCCATCCCAAAATGGCTAACAGAATTGCCATCACTTTCAAAAATTCACCTTGCAGGGTGTGGAATTGAGGGCCAAATTCCAGACTTGTTCCAAACATCTCTTAGTTCAATACAGGAACTGGACTTATCAGTCAACAATCTCAATGGAAGCATCCCAGCATGGCTAGGAAGCCTCAACCAACTCTACTTGTTAAATCTCTCAAGGAATTCACTAGAGTCTTTCATCCCTGATTCCGTCATAAAATTGCGCAATTTGGGTGTTCTTGATCTTCACTCAAATAAGCTAACAGGCTCCATGACTCAAACCATTTCTGGGGGATCACTAACATATGTTGATCTTTCTGATAATAGTTTCTCAAGTGGAGTTGAGGAAATTGGTACAGGATCACAATACATTCAGTATCTGAATTTGTCTCACAACTTTCTGAAAGGTGGATTACCAAGTTCCATTGGGAAATTGAAATCATTGCATAGTTTGGATTTGAGCTTCAATGAATTAGCCTCCAACTTGCCAGAGACGTTGGCAAATTTAACCTCTTTAGAGACCCTCAAGCTGCAGAAGAATCATTTTACAGGTAATATACCCAATGAATTACTTAAGTTGACAAAGCTAAGGGAATTGAATTTATCAGACAATTCTCTTGAAGGGGAAATTCCTGAGGGTAAACCACTGATAGACTTTCCTAGAAGCTCTTATGCTGGTAACACAGGTTTATGTGGGAAGCCTCTCTTTCCCTGCAGACTTTGAGGAATGTCAATTGTTATTGGAAACCCAAGAATGCTATTGACTTGGAATGTTATCCAACTCTTCTGGCAATGTATTATTCAGGAAATTTTGAGTTTCATTTGGCAGAGAACTAAAGAAGTTAGCATTCATTTATTCTTGCTCTTCTTTCTCTTCTTTTGAAGTTGATATTCGCTACCTCTCTCCCCTTTCCCCTGTTATCTTTGGTTTTTTTAAAAAAATCTTAGTATCTCATATTTCCAAGAGAAAAATTAAAAATATAAAGTGCTCCAAAGGTAGATATGCAACTCTCATAACAAAGAAAAAGGCCTAATACACCATAATAACACTTGTTACTCTAATTGAATTGGCTAAATATGATATGAACCATATAAAAAAAATTAAAATAGACAAGTTACCTTTAAATTAGTCATTTCTATTAGTGTAAATTAACGTAAAACTAAATAGTATACAAATAACATTTTTCCAAAACAAATCTTTAAATCAAAACCTATTGGTCCACACATAAACGGTCAATCTTTGGTATGGGGGTTTGTATGATTCAATTATGGCAAATAAATTCACTTGTCCTTGCTATGAATATTTGGATAGCTGGGTTCCCCACATGTTACTATCAACTTTCAAGTCAACCACTCAGGCACACGTTGAAATGGTAAGGCATAACAAAAAGTACTCCCTTCAAATAAGGTGTTCCATTTCCTGTCAGCCACAGGTTCCCACATGAATGTACCCAAAAGTAGAATTTATAATCTTTACATAGTAAGATAAACTTGTAAAATTTTAGTCTATATAAAAAAAAATTAAAGTGAATATACTTAAATTCAAATATAAAGTAATATGAAATTAATTAATGCATAATAACATTACTTTTTTTATATATATATTTGGAACCNCCTCCCTCCCTTTGCAAAGGACGCTTGACCATTATAAGTAGGCCATCCTTCATTGCACGCTTGTTGCCTTTATTATTGGGAGATGACAAGATGTTCTACCAACATAACAACGTGCCATTCATTAGCCAAAAATGAAACAACGTACAAACATGCCATAGAAACTTAAATTTTGAAATGACCTTTTTATTAATCATAATTCTAAAATTGCAAATATCTTTGCAATTATATTAGAGGGGCCTCTTGATTTAACCCCAGTTGCTGGTAATTCATGTAGTCAATGCCATTTAACCTAATACAACATAACACCTGCTCTGGCAGCTCCTCTGCTTTGTTCCCCTGTTTTATGAAGCAAACATCAACTAAAGATTAATTAGAGCTTCAAAAAGCCAGCTTCAATATGTAAGTCGAGATTAATGTTATCTTTACACTAATTAGCTTCATCTGAGCTTGAATGGAAATACTTAAACTTTTTTATGTTAAACTCAGATTTTGCCAAGTGTGTCGGTGTGAGGCTGATTAGTGTGCAAATAAGAGAAATAACTTGCCTGAATTGTGAGGCCAACGTCTAAGACGCAGATCTTTAGTCTGTCCAAGAAAGCTTCAAATCCCTTCCTAGAGATATAACTGAATCTATGCATATCCAAATCAATCTCAAAGTAATTTTCACCCTGCAACAAAAAAATCAGTGCTGAGCTGGCTATAAAGGATTACAAAGCAAACTAGCAAAGTACAATTTTGTGGTTATTCTGTGTCTTCTGTAGCGAAATGACATCACTATAATTTGCGGGCCATAGATAAAGGAACCACAAATAATGCATTACGATGCTACCAAAAGGGTACTTCCAATCAACCAGATCAAGGAGCCCACAGAGAAACCTAAATTTTACAGTTCAAATTTTCCCATGTTCAAAAGCTCAAAAACTGTAGCAGTGAAAAATATGCTGGCTGCGCAAACTGTCATGCAATCGCAGAATGAGATGGACTCAGTCACTTTATCATGAAAGACATGCATACTGTAACATGCATGCCTGTATTTTTTCATTTCAGGACACACTGAAAAGCAAAATAGACTATTCAACATTAATGGGCATATCTAATACCTTAAATGTAGACTCAGAAAAGACAATGGAAAGCATTCACTGAAGACATTAAAGATGGTATCATATGAGGTGAGTAAATGAAAATACAACTACCACAGCAGCAGAATTACTGATAGTAATGCACATACGAGTAAACTGTGAAGAGTTTTTCTTTATTTTTTTATTTTTTTTTATTCTCTAAAGTCATTCAAGCACAGTTCATGATCAAGCAGAAAATCCATAGGTCTATTGAAGGAAACCATTATAGTGAGTCAAACTTACAGTGTAAAACTCATGTTGAGGACGTGAAAGAACAGGTTTCTCATTGTAAGCCTGCATAAGCCTTCGTTCTGCTGCACTCAAATGAAGATCTTCTACATTGACAACACGGCCTAATATTTTCAACCTGTCCCGGAAGGGTACAATTGTATCTACAGGAAAACCTTTTACCTTCTCAACTTCATCATCCATCAATCTCTACAGAAAACACCAACATAAATATTATTTCATCAACAACAAAAAGCAAGTCAGCCATATTAACTAAGTAAATGTCCCCCAATTTGACATATAATAACTTGGATTTGGAATATTAATTAGGAATACATGGGAAGGTTTGGTTACAGCCTACATTATTACTCACCACTCATTTTTTTTTTTTTGGACAATCAAATAACTAATCTTGATAACCCAGCAAAAACAGAGCTAATTGCAATTTTGCCGATATTCTTACTCTGATATTTTCTTGAAAGTGCAGTGGAAGTTCCTTAGAGTAACGGTCATTAAGCTTAAAGTACAAGACAAAACTCACTCCTTCTCCATCCGTTTCACCCTGAAAAAATGTGGCAGGGTAGAGAGGAATCTGAAATCCACAAAAATGCAGCCACAAAAAGATTATTAAGTATATTAAAAAAATATATTGCAAACAAGGATTTAAATTTCTGTTGACAATCTGCCATGGTGAGGTAAAGGTAAATAGGTTAAGGATTAGAATGGAGCTAGAAATCCAATGTTGGAAAAAGAACAGTTCTCAGCAGAAAAAGTAGAACAAAACCATGCTCGTGGTAAAGTAGGAATACCTGAACATTTACAACGAGTATGGGTGGAAATTTCCCAGAAGAACTAATAACAGGAAGTTCCACAAACCGTGCTATATGGTCCACTTTTCTTGGAGATAAGAATACATCAACGCCAAATGGGTAATATGCAGCATAGTTGGAAGCTAAGTCCTTCTTCTTGTCTCTGCCATAAAGAATTTCAATAGCCAAGTCAAACATACTTTTGTCTATGCATATGTATGTAACACATCTAGTTATAATTATAGTGTGTTACACATTTATGTATGTATCATGTATTTCTAAAACAAATTATAGACTACTAGCCTTACCTTAAATAATTCTCTCCTCTAACTTTGAAAGTGCTTGGGTCAATATGTGACCAGCAATCAAGCATTTTCTTATCGACTGGACAAAAAGGTACCTGGGAGCCTGCGATTGGTCTTTGCAGAAGCGTCTTTGAGGAAACTGAAAACAAGGAAAAAGAACAGAAAAGATAATGACCAAGTGTATGGAATGTCAATGACAAAGACAATGAACAACAATGATAAGAATGCTGTTTCAAGTATTTTCAACTCACGTAGAGTAGCACTCCCGTGTCCTTCCTTCCATTTAAAGGAAAGTTTTATGGGTGCCTTTTTCCTTGCATTAGGATTAGGAGGGCTAGAGCTTGATGATCTTCTTTTTTCAACAGAAGGAATGGTAGATGCAAGACATGGCAAACAATTGTTTGGAAGAATCCCACAATTATCCAAAACTCCATCCTCCTTGTTGGAGTTTGCATCCACTGAGGAGATATCATCAACAAATACAGCTTGATTTACTTCGTTTATACTTCCATCTCGTTTACTTTGAGAATCAATGTCATCCACACCAGAGAATTCCCATGGCTTCTGCACCTGATCAGCAGAAATTCCACGGTTGGCATCTCTTGAAGATGGAAAACTTGTCATGGATCCACCTTCAACTCCATTCAGAGATACCATATCTGCAGATATCAATTATATTCAATAATCTGTATTTAAAATGTAAATATGTCTGATCCATCAAAGAGGTGGAAGGGAAAGCCATTCAAATTAATTTAGAAATATCATACCATCTGGAACACTCTGATAATCATCGTCACAGTCAGAGTCAAATATTGCAACTGAATCAAACCATGCCTCTTCAATACTTCCTCCTGCCACAGATTAAAATTCCCATCAATGAATAAATCATTATTAAAGCCCACTTGGATTTCAGGAAAAAGTTAAATGCATCAAATGCAGTTAAATGCTTTATAAATGAATAGATCGAGAAGGCATCCACGAAAGGAAGAAAAATATGCAACCACCACCTAATGGAAAAGATCTATGGGACCAGTATTGAGATATAATTCAAGCACATTTGCAATGAAGATATGAAAGAACTCACAAGATATTGATGGTAATGATAGATAACAAAATATCAGTTCTCAAACTACTCAGATCCTATATTGAGATTTCATTTATCATTTAAATCACAACTTCTTCAGATGGTAAAACTCATAGTATCACCGTGTCTTTGAAAATAAGGAGCTAAACCCCAGCAACGAATGCTCATTTCAAGAGCTCAAACCTCAAAGCAAAGTTCAAATGGGCGAATGCATATTGGAAATCAGCCACTAATTATAAACCACTCACCCAAAGACATTTGTATCACCCCAAACTTCAATACCACTTTTCTGCCAAACAAGATCATTATGTCCGTTAAGTATTCAGTTTTATTGGAAAGATAAACTTGTTAACAATTGACACAAAAGACAGAGTTCGTTTTCATCTTTCACAAGTCAGCCTGCTAATCACATAGACACAAATGTTGACATTGTTTCAGGTTGTGAAGAAAATTAACTAATAAAATTTCAGTTTCAGCACAGTTTTTAATGATAAGATCTTGTTCAACAACCTCCTTCCTTCAACCATCAGGCATAACTTCAAATTAAAATAAAAAATTGCAGCACCTTCTGAGGTTAAGCAGCAAACTTATGCCAATCATTAACATCTACTTTGTCCCAATCATTCAATGATCGCAACTCCTAAAGCAATTACTAATCATCACTTTAGCTAGTTGCTTGAGTCTTCCACAGAGCTCAACCATTCCATCATTACATGCATAGAGATTGAATGCTTCAACAACATTGGCCAAAGTCATAACTCAAACAATCAGCAAAATCGGTATAACAAAAAACCCATTAAAGAACTTCACACAAAACACAAACAACATATTATAATCCAAAACAAAATCAAAATTAAGAATCTTTCAGCACCCCTCCATTCAATGCAAAAAACAGAAGCCAGAAACGAACCTTGGAAGGTGGGGTTGAAAGAGCGATCAGGTAAGCCAGGCATGTCAGCCTTGTCCAATGATCCCTTAGATAACCGAGAAGACACTCTTCTTCTGAGTCCATCTCTTCTCCTCTTCCGAGTCTTCTTCTTTGAGGAGCTCAACCTCCGTCCCACGCAGCCCTGCGGCGTTGACACACACGCCCCCATAACATAAATATCTTCACCTCAGATCGCTCACCTTCTCCTCCCACCCACCACCATATCAGACATTTCTATCAGAGAGAGAGACAGAGACACAGAGAGAAGAAAGAGGGGCAAAGGAAAAAGCTTTAAGCTACCGTTTGTTTGTTGGAGCTTCAAGAAAGACTATAACTTTTTCCTTCACATAATTATGAAGTCAATAAATAAAAATACCCGGAAATCAAAAACCCAAAAAAAAATTAAAGAAAATGTCAGATTTCTCATTTTAGAATGGGAAAAAAGGAAGCAAATTGTGTATACTGTGGCGGCAGTTGTTGTAGTTGGCAGCATAAGGCAAAGGCATCAAATTGGTGCCACTGGTGGGAGAAAGGGAGGGATCCACGTAAAAGACCATGTGCCACGTGGCAATAATTGGTTTGCTGAACGTGTGGAAGCCTGGTGCAGACTTTGTGGACCTGCTTATACGGTGTTGGTAAATGGTAGCTGCTGTTCTTTTGGCGTTTATCTGACGTCGTTTCATACTCTCACGTACAGGGTCAGTATCTTCATCGACGGCCGTACATGGTATAGTCAATCCAAAAATGTGTTATAGGACCAAAGCTGTGAGGTACATTGGGTCCTATATTTGAATTTCGTCGATTACAATGGGGTCGGCCAAAACTGTGATTTTACATCGTTTTAATGTGAATCTGATTAAGCATAAGGACAACTACAAATCATTTTTTTATGCACAATCTAATCTCACACTAACATATATTAACATAAATTCTATAATATAAGTTTCATTGAATCTATTTAAACCATTTTTATAGCTTAAATCTTATCAGGTAACATACAAAAATATTTCATAAAGTATAATCTACTTGAGCTTTTTTCTATGATTTAAATGTGAGCTAGTGTTGTGTTTTGTTATATTAAGTAACATATAAAGCTAACAGGATTGATTCATTATTTATAAAGTTTAGGTTCAAATTTTACCGCAATTTTTTTTAAAACAATCTATAAATACTATTTTAAGTCTTTGTTAAAACTTGTGGCATATCTTAATTTTAAAATAGAATAATTTTTTTTCACCTTAAACTTTTATAGACCAAAAATAACATATAAATATAAAGAAAAAGTACTTTTTTTTTTTATTTACATTCAGAGTATTCTCACACCCTTTTAATATGGAACTAATTTTTATTCGAGACGGGAGTAATAACTAATAAATCTCTCCAAATAAGTATAACTTCAAGGATTCAAACTCAGAACTTGACTCAAAATGCCTTGAAGCTCAACTTATTTCTACTAAATCAATACTTTGTTGATAAGAAAAAGCACTTTTAAGTGATGGTAGATAGGGGAAGGTACAGGCTACGGCTAGAAGAAGAGACATTGCCCGTGTACACGAGAGAAATGACCAAACTTTTGACAAAGATAGTGAGTATCATGTCTTTCTCATGCCTTTGCATTGGGTAATTCAGAAAGCTGGGGCCCGGAAACCCTTTTACATGAACGCATGCATGAAGGTTCACCTAACCTAACCAATAATAATATATAGCCTCAATTGTCTTTTGGTGAAGTTTATCTTAAGGGGTCTTGAAAGAAGAAACATTTGTATAATAAGGCTATTTAGAAAAAGCAAAGAAAACGGATATGGCCATAAAGGAATGATGATTTTTGTAAAGATGGAACCTTAATCAACTTGATAAGGATAATTAGCAAAAGACAATAAAAAGATGTGGATATAAAGAAATGTCAATTGTTGTTTATTGTAAAGATGGAAACTTTATTTTAACGAAAGGATTTTGGTGCAAAAATGTTGGATAAAACAAAGGGACAATTGAAGGTCTTGTTATATCTTGTCATCACGTAGTTTGTCAATTTGACTCAGTTATAGTTTAATCTGTCAGTAATCCTTCCTTTTTATTTTTTCACACAGTTGAATATTGACAAAATTATATCAGAGATTCTATCATATTATATGGGTATGTCATACTATATTGACATAATAAGTATATGTAATGTTTATGTTTTATTAGATATAAAATATAATTTATCTTATTTTCTCAAACAAATTTGAAAATAATTAACTTATACACATGTGATTTACATATTAGCTATTCANATTCACATGTAGTATATGACATACCATATAAATACTAAAAGTATATAAGAAATCTCCAAATTATATACATATTTTTACCATGAGCAAATTGTATACATTTCTATTAAGGATTAACAGAAACCAACATTAATTTATTAAAATATTTAATTAAGATTAGTTGTTACTTGTTAGTTAATATGTGGAGCTATGAGGGAGATAACAAATAGAAAAATAATAAGCGTCAATTGATAATAAAATAACATGAGAATAGACCTTACGCTAAAAAAAAACAATATACACTTAATCAATGACAAAAAAAAGAAAATAATAAATATTCAATCTAATATTAAATTAGTTTATATTTTTTTAAAATTAAGAATGTTAATTATCATTGAATTTAGGATGCCAATTTCTCGAAAAAATTAAAAAACAGAACTTTGAAGAATCCCAAAAATTAAACTCCACAGTAATGATAAAAAATTTCATAGTTTTTTACTTTTTAGAAGAAGTTTAATTTGTCTGAGCCCTCCGTTGCTATTTTATGATCTGATAATTAACTCCCATCACCACTGTATCGTTGTCACTTCTCATCATTATTTTCATCATTATTATTGCAATATTATTATCACTATTAAATTGGTATTAATGTGTTGACACCCTTGCAGCACCATGGCCATTTCTGATTTCTGTTTTTGGCCATTCTATTTCTGCTTTCATCTCTATAGACTAGAGGATATGCACTATTATCAATATCCATCGATAACTTATGTTACAATAATTGATTTATCAATGGCAAAAGGTTAATCTTCAGAGATATATGTTACAAGTCAAGCAAATGATTGATTCTTTTAAGAAAAAGTTTTGAAGTTAGAGATTTTTTTTTTTTTTTACACTCAGGGTATCTCCACACCCTTTGAATATGTGACTAATTCATGTTCGGGACAAAAATAATAACTAGTAAATCCCTCCCAACTAATACAATTCTAAGCATTTAAACTCATGATCTTTGACCTAAAATATACTAGGGCTCAACAGCCAACACCTTGTTAATTGAAGCTAGAGAATTCTACTTGTACTGAAACTTACTAAATTGTTGGATAAGATAAGATAATGGATCATATTACTATGCCTTTTTTTTTAATTGTGAAAGTATTATTAGACTATCTTTTATATACCGAGATTATCTTTTGAGATGATTTTAAAAATATACATTTTTCATCGACTTAGGGCATTAGAAAAAATTCCCGATGTAAACTCGTGCATCTTCTCGAGATTATCAAGGTTTTTTTTCTATGGAATTTGATTCCTTAATTTAAGCCTTTTGAAAGTTGAAACTATGATGCTATGGTATAGATACAGAATTAAGCAAACCGACGAACGTAAATTTCAAAGATTCTCATCATATGCTTTTGGCATAATGCTCCCAAGTTGATTGAGTAATAGAATTGGTACCATAAGCGAGCCAATGCACACCATAAGCATTTTAGCATATTATCCTTTTTCATACGCTTTGGCACTAAAAAAAGGATAAGAATAATCAGAGAGATTAGGAAGGAAGATTTCAACAGTGGTGAACTTGCATAGAAATAGGTGGTACACGCCACGAAATTAACACTGAATTCATGTAATGTTTGACTCTCATTCGTCAAAAAGTAGGAATATTAAATTGCCTACAGCTTCTAGCAAGTTATGGTTACTGCTTTTCTACTTGCAAGAGATAAAATAACCAAGTTACCTTTGAAAAAATCAAACAAAAAAGAAAAGTTAACTTGGATGCCTAATTTTATTTATTTTTATCATAGTGAAGATATATATTCGAACGCTTCTTTATAATTTATTTTCAAAAATAATTATATGATCAACATGAATCATATTTAAGAAAAATAGTTTATACTTTAGTAAATAATTATTGAAAGTATTTTGAACACTAAAAAAGTTCAAAATGGACATGTAACTAAGAGTTACAATACCTTCAATATTCCATTATAAGTTTGTGACAACTTTTAGTTTATAGTTTTAATAATTTTACTTACTATAAGTATAATCAGCTAATAAAAAAAACACAAACACACAAATTAAAATCGCTTTATTTTTTATTATTATTGTTACATGCACATAGATATGTAATCGTTGACAATAATACATCTTTTTTGGTTTTTAGGCAGATGTAAATGTCTTTTAGGGGAAAATAGAAAGAATGTAGATAGATATGTGTGATTGTCATGTCTTGAAATGATTAAGTCTAGATGTATGATGTAGACATAATAACTATATATAATATTATGTTGTTTGTAGACATTATGTGAGAAATTAATTAGCATGTGTTTGATGTATGATCAAAAGCAAAAGCTTTAAATGTAGGCACAAGAAGGCAAAGCATGTGGTGCATAACAAATACGTGAGGGACCCAAACAGATATTTAAGAAACAACGCAAGAGACTAACTCTGTGGACAAGCATTGGTAGAAGAAACTTACATGAGGATGCATAGGGTTTTCATTTTTCAATTCCATGGATGGTAACAGCTAAGACAATATACTCAAAGAAAATGGGACCACACAAATTAAACTAAGCTATTTTGCAATATATCTATCTCAATCATTAAGTACAAACCATTAAAGTAAACTCCATATCTACCAATACCATAACAAGAAGAAGAAGAAGAAGAAATANAGAAATAAAGAAAGAAAAAACGGCCATATTATATTATTATGTTTAGCTGTTTTGGTTGGGATTCGGCTCCAATCAATTTCTTGTTTGAGTTGAACTAGCTAGGAAATATTTATGGTTAATTAGTTCAAAATTCTGTAAAAACACCATTTATAGAATATTATGAATCTTTAAAAAATTATATAATTTATTATGACTCTGTTTGATTCGATAAAAATAGTTTTTATAAAAAAATATTTTAATATAAGAATTTTTAGTTCTTAAGCCAAAAAAATTTCTTTAGAAATCAATTTTTATCAAAACAAACTAAGCCATGTGTAAAATTTATTTCTTTCATCATATTGTGAATTTTTAGTTTTTGAAATTATAATTTTATGAAAAATTATGCTCTCACAAAAACTGTTCTTTTACATAAAATGTCCAATTAACTTATAAATATAACTTCGATCTATAAAAAAAAAAATTCTTGATTTATAACACTTTTATGTGAGAGATATTAAGTTTATATCTAGGAGCCTCCAAATTAATGTTGTGTAAGAAAAAAAGTATCCTCTCTTAGAGTGGTTAAATGTAAGTTTATTTATTTCAAGAAAAAAAATATACAAATGAAATTGATACCTCAAATGTATATATTAAGTTTTGGTATTATAACATGTGTGATTATACTCAAATCTCTCAGATCTCAACCTAAATAAAAAATCCATTTTCCTAGAAAACGATAAAATTAATAAGACTACAAGCAATCGTCATTAAGAACAAACAACAACATATAGAGAGAGAGAGAGAGTAAAATTTTCCACAAGGAGAGTAAGAATCTATTTTTTTTATTAAAAGTGGGGTTTAAAAACTTTAAAAAGCAATGCCAACTAATAGACTGTTCAATCATAACTACTATAAAAATTCATGACTTCCGTTTGAATACATCTCATTCTCATATTTAATAAATTAGAAGGAAACTTTTGGCCGTTGATGGGAGAAATCACTTTCGGATAATCTTTTTATTTGACGCCATTCATGGCCTACGACGACTCTCTGTCTTACTTATCCCTACATTTTTGGATTACGCATCTAATTCATTCATTAATTACAGCTACGTACACTTTAGCCAAACTCTCATCATTTGACTGTATTCAAAGTTGCTCTTAAATGTTTAGAACTATAGTATAATAGTAGTAAATAGTATATTATTCAGTGCATTAATTGATTTGGTTTGACCCCTTGGCCTTGTTCATCTTCTTTAACGAGGATTCTGCGGTTCTCTTACAAATTAAAGTCCCCAACAAGAAAAGCAATCTTTCATTTATGCTTCTCGTTGGTAGCCCTCTTCCTAAACATATAGTTTTTCCTTTGTTTCTTTGTATGCGACTTCTTGGAAGAGAAACCCAAAATCTCCACTATTGTTATTTTAGGGCTACTATTCTCATATGATATTTTAATTTTATATCATATCATATGATGTGAAAAACACATACTTAGTGGCACCATTTAAAAAATATTCCCAAATTCTAAAACTTAAGCTATAATTGTTTGTTTGTTTTGGGTCTTCTCTTGCCGTCCTACAGCCCTGGTGAAGCAGCTCAACAACATAGCAGAAAATCAATTATTTTTCATAAAAAGTATCTACATAATTTATTTGTATTGCCATTGTGTGTGTGCCTTTTTGTGGTGGGTGGGGCACAGACCCGTTAACAATGTAAAACACTAAAACTAACGCGCATCCAATCTTGTTTCTTTTATTCGGCCTCCTATGGCTCTGATAAAATAACTTAATAAGTATGCTGCTTATTTTTAACACTATTCATAAAAAGTTAATTTTAAACGTATCATCAGACAGGTAAATTATCAATTTTACCTTTGCTATATGAAAATTACCAAATTCAAGCTTCGTTTTTACTTTTTAATATAAATCACTCAACTTTCTCAAACGATAAGGAGTTGAGAATGATAAGTGATATGAAATTTCACTTTCGTTTTAGTTAAAATGTTCACATGGCAAAGTTGTTGTCATTAAGATTTTTCAAAATGCTGACGCTAATTTAAAACTGAATGTGCATTCAACAGCACTGGGTTCCACCCTTCGCAAGAGAGGAATAGCCACCAGAGGGAAATGTGTCTTCAGAAAAATTAAATGCCGTTTCTTGACTACTGAGGCAAACAATCACATCCATAAGTTGTCAACACCCAGCTATGTCATGCACCAATGGCACTCAGTCTCAGAGAACATCAAGATTTGGTTGAGAACAACTTGATCTCAGACCTATAAAGCAATAGGATCACAAGTGTTTTTGCTTTTGGACATAGAAAGCTTATAGCCTTGTGTGCATATATTTTTGGGCTGCTGGGCTTGTATCTCATTCCAAGTAAATTTATAAGAACCACCATGGCTCGGCCCAATGAACTCAGATAATAGCGTTGATAATCTAGGCAAGTTGGTATTCATAAAAGCTGAATCATTCTAGTTACAAGAAATAAAAGTACAATAGCATTTCATAATGTATCATCCAGTTACAGAGATCTAACAATGAAGTTCATAAAATTTTAAACGGCAAAGCAGATGAAAACCCTCTTGGACAAAAAAAGAGGTCCCCAGTAGCTCTAGGACCTCACAATGAATGATGTAAAAACACCTAATCTATGCATTACAGTTGACTTTGAAACAATCAACTGACAATTTTCATTTTTTTATTTTCTTATTTGGAAGAAAAAGTCACAAACCTCGCATATGCTGCTGAAATAATAATAATTTATGTTCATAAAGATCGGAAAATCGATGCCATAGCTTCTTTGGTCATATGAAATGAACAAAACAGTTGCAAACAATTAAGTCGGAAAACGAAGAATGAAAAGTTTCTGCTTGGAGGAAAAAGCTTTGTCCATTGTTCTTCATATATTTAACAATGACGTCAATGGTAACGAGAATAGGTCTTTGTTGATGCAATAAGCACCAATCGATATGAAGCCCTGAAAACACACTAGATATATTGAACATACCTGTATCGCCTAAATGGGCAATCCAGTAAGTTCTTGAGCCTTCTCTTCATTATTTTGAATCATATCTTCCATCCTAGGAAAGAATTTCCGTATGAATATTATCAAAAAGTAACTTCACTTAAATCTAAGAGTTACGTACCGATATATAAATTTGTTTTACCTATTATCTTCCTCGCTCATATTCATTGGACATGCTTCTTTATGTTGCAATATTGAGGAGAATAACCTTTTATCCTGGCATAGAGATAATAAGCATTGACTAATATATACATATGTGAATTATAAAAAACTCTTCCATCCTGAAAAAAAATTTGATTGTGTAATGAAAATAATAATGTTTAACTATGAAGACAGGTCCACTCTATGAAGCACAGAAAGAATTTTACAGCTATGCATCCAAACACCTCTTTCTGTGGATCAAAGGTGTACAAATTGAACAGCAAATTATCTTTCCTAATCATCCTCCGATACACTAGAGATTACCATAAATAGATTGAGTATAAAAACAGAACGATTAAATAGACAATTGAAAATTTGAGTGAAGTTTATGATGGGAATTATATTTTGAAAAATTAAATTCTTCTCAAAGAAAAAATATGAAATCTCTGTACCTCTCCATTCATGTTTGTGACAGTGTCCTGAATTCTCTGTAAGATGAGTCTCAAACTTCTAACTTCATAATGTACTGCCTTAAGAGTTTAGAGTATGTTTAGAAAAGTTAGAAAATATCAAGGAATGACAATCAAAAGTCATAAAAATTTAAAATAATGAAGAAATTAAATGTCAAACCTCTTGGTCTGAAATTAAATTCTGTATCGCCACATCCTTTACCGATAAAGTTTTCTGAAGGTGAGGCGGGTTAAGACAAATTTGAAACATTTATAGCAGAAAGTAAATTGATTTCTAGTATTTGATACAGGTAACTAGTCCATGTTAGTATGGATATATCTTCTATTCGAGCTTGGCTATTGTCGCTAACTTTTGCTGCCTCCAGCTTTGCTTCTAGTTCTGAGATGAATTTCTCCTTTTTTCTTAACTCATCCTCATTGGCTTCCAGTTTATTTCTTAGGTCAAAGATATTTTCTGGGGAAAAAGAAAAGGAAGGGCATAACATAAACGGGATGTAATGGCCAGTTTTCTCGACTCAGCACAGCAATTATTTTATATCAAACGACATATTTAAAATTGGAAGACAAATCAATGGATTTTTAAATTACCCACAAGCGTTGTTTCAAATGTAGAAACCCTATCCAATCTATTCTTCAAGGCAGTCACTGAACATGAAAAAAGTAAAAGTAATTGAACAAGCAATGTAAGTTTTACGGTTTGTACTAATATCCACAAATAAGGACATCACTGAATGAGTAATAGACTGCTAGTAGTTTGGAAAATTACTTGCCTACTTCCTCTTTTTCATTGACAAGGCTCTGCACTTTATCCACAATTTGCTTGATAGAAATTGCCTCCTTCTCTATTGAATCAAATAACAATAGATGAGAGTTTATCTTCTCAGAGAGAACACTGAGCTTCCTATCTTTGGTTTCAACTGATCGTCTCATTTCATAAGTAGATTCCTGCACAACAGCATGGCTAAAGACTTGATCAATTGAAAACCCTGCCCATATGATGAAACTTCCGTACTAGATAAAATGCACTGTAATTCTTAAATTTTACAGTTCAAACATGCTATCCTCTCTCCCCCTCTTGGGTAACAGAAAACCTTATTATCTCAGCACCAGTTTAAACATGTGGATAGGTTCAAATCAAAGGAGACTGAATTGACAGACAAATATTATCATATTTCAGCCCGAGTCTTTCCAAGATGTACATATAGTTATGCAATAGATGGAATTAGGAAATTGACCGGTTGCTCAAGTTCAGGACCTGTCTTACCAACCTCGTATGCATGCATGAAATTTTCCCTTGATTGAAGAAGGCCATCTATGGTTCCTTTCAACTCCTTTTGCTTGCTTTCAAGCAAAGCATTGTCGTTTTGAAGGTAATTCGCCTACAACAACAAGCTTAAATCTAAAACTCATATCATCAGCAAATAGCCGAATTTCTCAAATTCTCATAGACAAATAAACAAACACCTTCCGTTCCAATTTCTGACGCTCTTCTTTAAGCGAAGTTAATTCCGTTTGCAATTCCTGTATCTTCCTATTACACTCCTCCTCGGTTTGCTTCTGCTTCTGCTCATGCTCCCAAGTATCGAAATCAATTTAACAGAAAAACTGAGCTAAATTACGATCAAGATATGAACTAACAGCCAAAAACTTGGTTCACGATAATTGAAAACCTCAATTAGATGCTGCTGTCGTTCGGATGCGGATAGTTCCCTTTCCTGAAATAGTTCAAGTTAGGCGAAGATCCACACGCAGAGAAACAGAGGAAATTGCTATGGCGAGGTTAGGGATGGGAATTCTTACTCTGAGATCTCGAATTTCAGCGATGACGGCTTGGAGTTGGCGCTTGAACTTCGACAATTTCAGCAATTCCATCACCATATTATATGTTTCCCGCCAACATTGCTTCACAAACTCGTTTCTGATTCCAATTCAAACGAGCGAAGGCTTTAGTGGAATTAGGTCTGGTTGTGAAACGACATCGTAATACCCAATTACATTACACATGGCAAAATGGATTAAATAACTGAGGGACGGCCCGTATTAATATACAAGGCCGATTTCCAGTTGATGTTTGGGTTTAGAGGTAGGCCCAAAATTTTACCCAAATAAAATTACTCCAGCGCAAGCTCAATCCAAAATTCTTATTTTATAATAATTTTTAATTTGTATTGAAACCTAAAATTTAAATTATACCAATTACCAAATAGAAATTTAATGCAAAAAATTAAATTTATAAATATTAAAGTGGAAATTGGAATAATCATTATTTCAAAATTATGTTTGAAAAGGTTTCTACTAAAAGATAAATCATCTTAGTAAATAGATAAAAAAAAATTAATAAGTCATTAAAAAAAATTATATGAAATAAGTCACATTAATTTTTGAGGGGATATATGTTATTATTTCTGTAAATTTTTGTTCCGAACACATAATTTTTAAAAAATTTAAAACAAAATAAGTAATTGTAACATTTTGGAAAAAGATACATTTTTGAAGAAAAAAAAATTGTAAAAACGTTAACAGAGAAAAGTTCAAAACCGCACCTTATATACATTTTTTCCTAAAATACACCATAATTAATCCCATCAAAATTATAGCCACCATATAATATATATATAGTAGTGTAAATTGTTACTGTTCTATACCATTCCCATAATATTTATATAGAAATCATTATTTGCTTGAGCTTCAATTTCACCGACCTAAAATAGTTTCATATAAGTCAATAGGCACTTGGTTTAACAATGAGAAACTCGCACACCTAGTTTGAGGTCGTTAATAAAACATATCATGTGAGTCCATGATTTTGACATATATAATCTCTCTGGTTCCTAAGTTTTTGTGCGAAAAAAAAGAATAGTCTCATATATGGCACCATACACGTACGGAAACAGTGACTGATTGTTTACAAATGCACAGTACCATTAGCTCAAACTCAAAGAGATGTAATCTGGTTAATCACCATTGCGTCTATAACACAGTCATTTTTCACGATGTTTCAGAAAAGCAAGTTTTAGCTTATAGAACTGGGTTTTTTTCATTGTTAAAAGAGATGAAGAATTGGTTCACCTCGTGGAATACCTTTATTTACGGCTAGTAATACCAATTGAACTGGTTCGAAAGCTCACCATAGAATGGTAGTAAATCCTACAAGTCCTAAACAGTTGTTCTGCATAGTGTTGGCGTTTCTTGGTTTGGCATTGTTTCAATGACTTGATAATTGACGAATCGAACAATTAAGTGATACAACCTTGTTAACGAACACCAATCTTCAAAATGGGGACCATTATCCATAAGATGGGGTAGTATGTTGTGAAAAGTCCAAGCAGTGGACCAATTTAAGCACGCCAAAACCCTCCTAAGCTAGATAGCTCCTTAGTTGCATGGCCCTCCACCATGATTGGGTTGCAGCTGGCACCCTGTCACCATTCATACTGGTTGGTGTCCTCAACTCAATTTACAGTACCAAAAACATGCCACGGAAAGTGTCCTTTATTTTTTCTCAACAGAAAGTCTAGCTGCACACTTTCGTGTGACGAATACACAACGGTGTTAAGTTAATTTAACCTCTCCAATTTTTAAGTTTCAACGAAATATTGTAGACTTGTAAAGTTTCAGCGTCTATAGTACGTACAAATATGAAATAGTATGGTGTAAAATAGTGTGTAAGCATAAAAAACCCTTTTCTTAATTACCATTACATAAGAGAGGAGCTCTTGTAAGACACCCTCTTTAATTACTGGCCTATATATGTAGGTGTTCGACAAGTTGGTTTGTAGGACAGCTGCCAGCTAACTCAAGGTTGAGAAATATTTTGTTCATTATCGATCATTCAAGACGAGAACTCGCTGGCAGTTTATCAGCTCCCATTGAATTGAATTGCCTAAATGTGATTGACAATACCCCTACTGCCTAACTGTACTAGGGAGGGTCCAACACTTTCTGCCTTGCAATAACCCTTCCCCTTAATTTGAATAAAGGTGAATGGATTGAGGCTTTGAGCAGAAATAAGAATTGGTCCCAAACAGTGCTTTTACAAAACTCCCTGTACACAAGTTTTGATACGTCATATTTCAATTGGCACCTAAATGGTTTATTTTAAAGCAAGCTCAGATATGTCATTATGTAATAAAAATAAAAAGCGCGTCCATGTTCAATCTTGGAATCGACACCCAATTCCCAACCCCTCTCTAGCCCCCTTCCACGAAAGATGTAACAATCTTAACAGAAGACAAAGTGCACAAGTTTAGGGGGTTAGTTCTAAGTTTAACAGAAGAAAATTTAAGCAAAATCACCTAAATTCAATTAAAACCCACTTGTATAGTTACGAGCATTATGAATATTACACCTATGTTGATAGCATTGCTAGATTGGTGACTATCCGTATAGGGCAGTGATTTAAACATATCAAGCTCTGGGTTACTGTTAAAATAGAAAAAAACTGTCAGGTACGAGCCAAATTTTTTTGGTGTTTAAAGAGCACTTTAAGATTATGTATGTCTCAGCCATTAGTGGCCTGGTAGGTTGGTAGATTATATTAACTTTTATGTCAATAATTTCTGCTACAGTCTCATAATTGTGCACTATTAAAACAGATGGGATTAAATCAAAATATTTAAAAGAAAAAAAAAAAAAAAAAAAAANAAAAAAAAAAAAAAAAAAAAAAAAAGCTACCACGTAAAACTCCTTGTTTCCACAATCTACTTGTACGGTTGTACGGTTGTACGTTGGTTCACTCGTTTGCTTGATCTTTTCGAAGAAACTTCCACTGATAGCTCAATACCATTAATGGTTTTCAACTCGTGAGTTGGCCCAGCTCACCTATTGGACTCGGTGAGAATCTTTTTTTTGAATAAATGCTAAAGACACCACTTTTCAAAGCTGAAGACTCGACAAGCTTGTGGCGTATAGTGACACAAAACTGGCATTAGAAACCAAACTGAATGGAGAATAAACCTATTGCTATTTGGGGTAATTTAGCACATGAGATGCTGCATACTGATAATTCCCTGATGTTTAGTACCCAAGTTTTGAATTTTTCACATGCCGTTTTAAAAAGCATTATAAACAACAGTTAAACGTGCTGCAAATGCCTGGCATGCATGATGATAAATTCATAATAGCCCCCCTTCTCCCTTTGCTTTGTTGGTGACCATATATCGAAGAAACTGGATTGAACAAATCGTCGAACGGTTTGCAATCACCATCAACTACATGTGATGAAATAGGTTAAGTGCACGAGTTGCATTTTGGAGTGTTATCCAAGTAAGCCAAGAAGAAAGCTTTCGGGTGATTATCTATGCCTAACCAAATTTGATATCAGAAATGGCAAAGGGGTTGGCTGGTGCTTGAATCAATGTCACCTTTGATAAAATGGTACTTTAGTTTTGCATTAACTATAGGCAACGAATTAGGTAAGCCCCCACTAAATGAAACTAACACACAATCACAAAAAAAAAAAAAAAAAAAATTAATAATATAATAAAATAAAATTGAAAAATGGTAAATAAAAAGAAAGCAGAATATTGGGGGGACTCCATATCCAAACTTCATGACGCTGCTATTGAAATGAATGGAGCACATAGTTAAAGGAAAGTGAATGAGAAACATGTCTCTAGGAAGAGCATATGATTTTGTAAGGGAGGGTTTAGAGAGATGTTGACTCAGTTGTGTTCTGCCGCATGCGTCTTTTTCAATATTGTTGGTATGAGCTAGCTAGGGTTATCTTTTTTCTTTTGACGAACCATTTTTGTTTGTTCTTTTGGGTAATAGTAGTCAAGTGAATTCGCGCTTTCTATTTTACTGCTCAGAGGTTCATTTCCTTTTAACACATTGTCATGGGTCTCTTTCAAGCACGTGAAAATTGTGTATAAACAAATGAAAAGTTGAGCATATTGTGAATCTAAAAAATGTCCAAATAGTATTGTAAAAATCACCATAATAAGCATAGTGGAAAAATCCCAAAAAAAAATAATTTATAGAAAAGTATGAAAAGAGGACAAAAAATAATTTTTAGTATCACATGCAAAAAAAAAAAAAANAAAAAAAAAAAAAAAAAAATACTAAAAGTATCCATGTTGTTCTTTTCTAAACTAATCATACTTAAACTTTTCAATTTTATGATATTTTATTGTTAATTTTCACTTTTCTATCAATTTTAGTCACTAAAAATGTGATGCCATTTTTCTAAGACGTTGCATCTTTAATTTTTCACAAATGCATAGAAATACCTAATCTTATCATAAACAATCTCGATTCTTTACTCTCTGCCAACACTTTTCTTTCAAAGCTTCCTCTACCAATATAAGTGCAACTAAACCAAAGTAATGTTCTGACTTTGGAACAAAGCTAATTAGGACTGAGTTCCAATTCAATAAGTTGCGTATAAATCTTATTTGTTGCTTTCCATCCCTCGTTTAATTTAAAGAGAAATCATACTCCCACTTAAGTTAGTTAAGTTTAAGTGGGAGCTTACTAATCTAGATGCAAACATATAAAATTTAAAAAAGTGTGCAAATAGATGAACCTTTTATCTAATTGGGAAACTCCTTTCTAACACTTTTTACCACTTTAAAAACATGTTTAATCAATAAAATTATTATTTTTTAAAAATAATATTATTTACACATTATTTATATTCATAATACTTCACATTCTACCTGATCGTGCGCCCCTTGGCTTTAGTCAAGGGTTCGAGGTCCAGTAAAAATATTATTGGGAGAGAGAAAATTATAATTGTTCTAATCTTCAAACGAGATTAATCTCACGTTCAATTGGATAAAATGGAGATACTCGTGGTATAAACAAAAAAAAATACTTCACATTCTACATACACTCAATAACAATTAGATTTAACATGACCTACCTAATTTTTTTTTAGATATATTTAAACTTTTTTTAGCATTTAAATTTTATACACTATCTCCTACAAGGTACAATTAAAAGTTTATGTTATAACAAGGTTTTACTTTTTGTTTTCAATTAATTTTTTTTTTCACATCCCTTCAACAATTATCAAATGGGACCATAAATAATTATAGAAGAAACATCCGGGAACAGCACACATCAAAGAATTAAATCAGATGACCCCTAAAATAAAAAAGTGATCCATGTAAGTGGACAAGTTTAGTGTCAAAATCAAACAAGGTCCATGCTGGACCAGTTAACTTGTGGGCCTCTTATGAATCCAAAATTTTCCCATGTTTCAAGTGACTCCAATTATTATTCCTAATCAAATCCATAACCATCATTATTGAAAACTTTACTACAAATTGACCTCTCACGCCCATCATCAATATATCCAAATCGAAACAATGATTAATTATTCTTAAAACCTTTTCGTAAATCATATGTTAATCAATGAAACCCCACATCCCCCTCTTTGGTCTCTCCCTCAATTTTTTTTTGTACATTGTATTTGTACTTGCGCTAGCTAGGTACGTGACTCCAGCCTCTCAGATCCCGAACAATTTATAACCCCATCGCACGTGTCACTTTTCTATTCGTCTTAGGTATTTGATGGTGTGGATTATGAAATAGTTTTGTTTTGGTAATTGAATCAGACGGTAGAGAGATGAGGAGGGGTGCTCGTGAGAGAGAGATTATAGATATAGAGGGAGAGGGGAAGTATGAAATGCTGGACATCCGAGAAAACCTCACTGGAAGTGACTTCGTTTGCTACTCCCGAGGTCTCTGTCTGTGAAACAGTGAGTGATGGTGGAAAGAGAAATATAACACAGTGCGCACCAGCCTCCACTGTCCAAGGAGATCACGCACAAAGGAAAGAGCTTTCTTCAGCTTCTGCTTCTGCCTCTCTCTTTCCTTCTATTTTTGAAACCCCTTTTCATATTTCTTTTCGAAGCTCAGCTCCTTAAATACCACTCTTCTCTTCTTCTTCTTATTCCTTCTCTGGCGCTTCGTTATTTTTAACTACTCTTCTGAGTTCAAGTTGTGATGCGAGGGTACTGTTAAGTTGGGGGTCCGGGTTTGTATTCGAATCCTGGTAGGATGGATCCGGCTGCGATGATGAACGAGGGTTCCTTAGCGAATGGGATTGCTAATACGGCGCCGTATAACTTGGCGGAGATCTGGCAGTTCCCGATGAATGGCGGTGCGGGTCTCGGAGAATCTGGAGGCGGGTTGGGATTGAGGAGGCCGCAGTTTGGGCATAATTTCGGGCAGCTCAGTGATTTTACGGGTCCGAATCGGGATGTTCCGGGTAATGATCCGATCAGTTCGGAGCAGAGAGCGAATAATGGTGTCAATAATAAGAAGAGACGCGATTCGGAGGAGGAATCTGCCAAGGGCGTCTCCACCAGCAATGGTTGCAATGGCGTGGTATTCATTCATCCATTTCGTTATACTCAATGATTTAGTGTTGACTCAAAACTGTTTGAAGAAAAACCTCAATGAAACGAGATTGAGTATGAATTTAATTAGTCGACATCAAATTGGTGGCATATTATAAAATGATTATTTGGGTGCCTGCAATTACTGTTAAATTAAATAACATGGATCTGGTTCTGTTTTTAATCTTAGTTTATACTTGTTAGAATTTGAAATTGAATCAAAGCCATGCCTTTTTTCTCAATTTATTTATTTGAATGAACTGCCAACTACTTCAACTAATGGAACAGTTGGTATTTTCTTTGACTGATGGTTGTCAATTTGAATTGAGCAGAATGATGGTGACGGAAAACGGCTTAAAACTTCAGGGAGCAGGAATGAGAGCCGTGATACTAAAGCTGATGCAGAACCCAGTTCAGGCAAGCCTGTGGAACAAAGTACTCAGCCACCTGCTGAGCCTCCCAAGCAAGATTATATCCATGTTCGAGCGAGACGGGGTCAAGCTACTGACAGCCACAGTCTAGCAGAAAGAGTAATTTACATATACCCTTTTAATTATGTTGTTCTTTTCAATAATTTTTTTGCTTTTGTTTATCTAATTGTAAAGAACAATATCTTAGGTTAGATAAGAGTACTTTAGATCCAGGTGCTCAATTGTGGGACAAATTTTTGTTTTTTCCTTATGAAGAGAGAGAAGAAAAATGTACTACGTTGTTATAATCTTTCTGGAAATATAAGGAAAAGTTGGAATGATTTATGTGTTGCATTTTGAGATGTTGACTGAGTTCTCTAACTATTATATTTGTGGACAGGCTAGGAGGGAAAAGATAAGTGAGAGGATGAAAATTCTTCAGGATTTGGTCCCTGGTTGTAATAAGGTATGGTTTTGGTCCCTGTAAAATTTTGTTTCTGCTTTCGTTACCCGTGTATGTAAAATTTTAATAAAGCTAATGACCTAAAAAGGAGAAAGAAGTGTTACATGAGGCATAAAAAGAAAAGATCAAAGTCATCCTGGAATTTTTAACATGACTCTATTGATTAGACTGCTAAAAATCAGTCTTTATGATTGGTGTTATATGCCATGATTTCTTGGAAATTTTAAATTTCGATACCTTCTTATATTTCAGGTTATAGGGAAAGCATTGGTTCTTGATGAGATAATTAATTATATCCAATCCCTACAACGCCAAGTTGAGGTATGGATCTTTTCTGTGATGTTGTTGTCTGGGCTAATTATATGTTTTGAAATTAATTTATGGATTAAAGTTGAATTTGAGCCTTGTAATATTACTGGATGTCACAGTTCTTGTCAATGAAGCTTGAAGCTGTAAATTCAAGAATGAACCCTGGCATTGAAGTGTTTCCTCCTAAAGATGTGAGTTTTTAACTTGGAATATGGTTTTTATTTCCTGTTTTATATTCTGTTCACCTGTCTTTTTCTTTTAAGGATGTCTTGGTGGAATCATAAGTCAATCCCTACTAAAAAAAAATTAGTTTTTTCTCAGTATTTCTCGGACTGATTAAATTCAGCAATATGTGGAGTATATATATATATTTTAATTTTTATTTGATAATAGATGATAGCAGCGGGAAGGAACCTTGCTTCTATAAAAATAAAAAGAGAGTTAAGAAGAATGTAAGTGAGTAGGAACCCAGGCTAGAATCAAAGTGTGAAGTAAAAAGATTCTTCAGAATGGTCACTGCTGTTTAGTTTTTCATCCATTTTGCATAATCTTCTGTCTTATGTGACATCTGCTTTTGTTCCAGTTTGGTCAACAAACATTTGACACGGCCGCCATGGCATTTGGTTCACAAGCTACCAGAGAGTATAGTCGTGGATCATCACCAGAGTGGTTACACATGCAGATAGGAGGTGGTTTCGAAAGAACAACATAGTCTGTGAAACCTGGTAATAAATCGATAAAGAAGCAATATTCCTTCCTTCAGTGGCCGCCAGAAAACATATACTCAAGGTGTTAAGTCGAACACAGACACCTCATTCCCATTTTCTACACGAGGCATGGAGCTGTTATATTTTTACACAGGACTGCTTAAAGTTAGTATCTAAGCATCTCCGTTTGTTAGTGTGTTGGAAAATGTATTCATTTACTCAATATGTAGCATAGTGGACTTTAGGCTTTCTATGCTAATACTCAACATAACCCCCAGAAATGAGTGTTATTCTTGTAAAAGAATGCTACTTGTCCTGAATACATAATGCTTACATATTGTGTAATAGTCTCAACATTGGTGTTTGTTTGTGAAGCTATGTTGAATAAATTAAGCCAAATATGGTTTTGTTAATTTTTTGAAGTCTCTTCGGGTGCATTAAACGATCATGACAGTGAAGAACTTACAATTGGTATCTGTTGCTGTTTGCATAGGATATCAGATAGAATTCCCATAGCACATGATGCTGGTTATTCTATGGTGGTTTTTTTTTTTCTTTTTTTTAATTTTGGATATTGGGTAGTGTTTTGCAAGAATAATATTACTTGCATACTAATTAGGCTCATATTTTCACACACTTACTTGTTGACATAATTTGAATTTAATTGGATAACTCCAACTTCTTGCTGCTAGATTTTGTTTTTTTCTGCTCGTTTTTGCTGTTAGATTCAAATTTTGCTAGTGTGCTGTGCAAATAGCATTATCCAATGCTTTTAGCGTAGAGGAGGACTAAAGCAACTAATTTGGACATAATCGTTCTCAGCGCTTCATGAATCAAATTATCTGAATATCGTCCTACTGGGAAGCTCAATTGTATAAATCAACATATAAATTGTACCGATTTTAGAAACTAAGTTTAACAGAAAAAAAAAATTAAATAATATCATTTAAACTCAAATTCTACTAAATGTGCATAAACTCTGCAGTTTTTGTACAATAGTTATAAGACTCGAGGTAAAATATGATTGGCATTGTATCAATACCTATCTATCTTCATGAATGAGTATTGTAGACTTGACCATTATATATAACTCAAGAAACTTGCATTTCATATCCACACCACTGTCACTTTTACAAAAGAACACAAGGGGGAAAAAATTTAAACTTACATTGGTGCATGTTATGTTAATACTTAGGAGAGCTCTATGCTGCAGCACCAAAGGAACTCCCACCCTGGTTAAAGCTATTACCACTTGATTGGAAATAAGAGATTGCAGCCCAGATCACACGCAGGAGCAGAATCGCAAGAAATACAGCGCCTCCAAGGTTGCACACTACCTGTGATTCATATTTACCTATGCTTGTTACCTCCTTATAATATAATGCATCTTCCAATTATAAAGCAAAGACACCTTGGTGAAGGAAATGTTGAAAGATGCCAGAAACAAAGTTTATGCCTTACTTATTCACTCTAATGGCCTCAAATTGATATGACTTGGCAGTGGCACTGAAAGATATCTATACAAATGCCTAGCACACTGTAATAATTTAATAATAAAAAAGGCCTAGTATACAGTAATTACCCAATAACAAGTCTACTTCTTCACAAGTTCACAACAAATCTTACTCACTTAACTCATGTTTGCAGCATTATTGGTTCAAGTAATCTTTGTATGATCCTAAAATATGACATATGAGAGCAATGTTGATGTGGAAAAATTAGGTTTCAATTGGCCCTGAACTTTCAGTTAAGCCACACAGGATTGGGAGATGGGAAGCAGTGTACCTCGAGAAGTGCTTTAGCAATAGAAAGGAAAGCAAGTAGCAGAGTTCCATCAACTGCGAAAGAAACCTGAATTCCCAATCCACATTGAAAGCAATATAAGAGAAAGCAACGAGTGGTAAATATAAAGCTAACTTCAGCTATATTGATTTTCAGGCAAGCAGCAGCAAACAGTACAGTCAGATACGACATAAGCATTCGGTATTGTAATGTACAGACAAGTATAAATGCAGAGGCTGAGAGCTAGTTTGGACAATAGACCGTAGCTTATCAAATACACGTACAAGGTGCAAGACCATAACAATAAGTGAATACAAGGTTATTAAAAGAAAAATGGGAACATCTTCAAGCAATTTTCAAGAGTCAATCAAATATAAATTCTAATCGTCTTTTTGAGTAACTTTAATCATTCAAAACGGGAACTTGATGTTGAATCGGTGATACCCATATAGCTAAACAACCACTGAAATGAAAATTTCCAAAGGAGCCTCTAAGTGCTATCAGAAAACGAGCAGCACTTACGTTAACGAAGAAAGGGGGCAAGAGGAAGAAAGAGAAACTTACAAGCTGGGGCGATAAGACTGCAGGTAGAACCGAGCGAGAGGCTTTCTTGGCCCGCTTGGAAACCTTCTTAAACATGCTCTGGAAGAATCTGATCAACAAGTCCACACTGCTCTCAGCGTCATCGTCATCGGTCTCCTCTTCAATCCCATCATAGCCATCAAAAAGGGCTTCATCCATCTCATCTGGGTCTCCTTCAGATGAACTATTCAGCTAAGAACAAATGGGCCAATGGTGAACTCAATTTGCGAGCAATTGTATATTTGCTTGTATATAGGAGCGGGTGGGAGAGAGAAGAGATATACCTTGCCATGGCAATAAGTGATTCTGGGATGTAAACGAGAGTTGTAGTACAACTGGGGGCGATGTTCTTGGCGAGACAACCCAACATTTGCAGAGGAGTGGAGAAGCTTGGAGGATGAACAGGGCGTGAGATTGATAAAAGGTACCAAAGTTGCAGTAGCTCCTGCCATTTGGGGTGGGAAGCTCTATTATGTTTTATCATTTGGAACAGGCACCTTATTTTGATGCCTTTATTTCTTTTTTGGGCTGAAACCTTACTTTGATGGCTTCTTATGTGGAGTTCGGGCCTTCTTCCTTTTGATTGGAAGTCCATACTCCTGTATCCACTACAAACTGGCCCATGTATGATGCTTTTCTTTATTCATCATAATTGAACTAAATAATTATAGTGTTTTGAACTGATTAATTATTTAATTTCTTACGTTTAGTAAAAATAAATCTTAAAAGAACTATAGTTATTGGGTGTATATATAAGCAATAGAATTTTTTTTTTGTCGATAGAAGAGCATCATTTTGTGCTAGAGGAAAGGGAAAGAGTTGTTAAGGATACAATTTTTGACTGGTCAATATCAACAAAAGACATTCCACACTCAAACACAAGACATTTCCTTATTGGAGATGTCTTGAGATCAACTGAGCAATGCTTACGTCTAGTTGCCAATTAGTTTTTATTGATTAAAATACATATAGTAGAAGTATATATATGGCAACTTGCATATATACGAGGGAAGAGAATAAAGAAGAGGTGTCACACTCTTTATTCTAATTATATTTTTTAAAAAATAAATTAGGATATATGTCAAATTTTTTTTTTAGTTAACTAGAGGCTATATAATAGGGTAACATATTTCTTTTCAAAATCCCATCTTGCTCAATATTAATGTGATTTAAACACAAAACTTCTATAATTATGTGTCAAGTATTTAACTATTAGATTGTTGTTTTGAAAACACCTATGTTTGGTATTAAAAATCATTATAATTTTTTTATTGAAAAAATCATAATATTTGATGTTAGGAGTTTTACTCTGTGTACTACCCTCCTCCCAGCAAACTGCGCCTATATAACCAAAAAGAAAATTTAGGATAATATTATTTAGGATTTTATGATACTACATGAGTATGTCATATTACACTGACGTGATAAGTATANATCATATGTAATTTTTATATTTTATTGAATATAAATGTAATTTATTTTATTTTCTCAAATAAATTTAAAAATAGTTAATTTGTACACATGTCATTTTCATATTGGCTAATCTCATATAGTATGACATACTACATAAATATAAAAAATATCNTATAAAAAAAATAATAATAGCATTTTCGGGAAACCAAAATCGACAGGAAAGAAATATTTGATTTTGATTTTCTCCAAACAAATAAACATAAATAAATGACAAAATAATTGGTAGTTATTGTCGATAAAGTTTTTGTTTCAGAATTTGTGGCTGGATGTCTTTTGGTCGTTAATTTATGAACGGTCAATAATAATTAATTAATTTACAAACAAAAATTTTGCAAATTTTGGAAGCAAAAGTTTGTTTCCGTTTGCATTGCACCCTGTGTTGGCCGTTACAAATGTCAACTGCCTTAAGAAAACGGCGACCTTACCTCATGTGTTGCTTTCGCTCCAACTTTAACATGCCGCGTCACGTCAGCAAAACAACCCGCACCCAAGAGCAAAAGCCGCAAAACACTCGTCTAAACGACTTTGTCTACCTGTTACTGTCTCTTTAACCAGATTAATAGATTACACGTCCTATTTGGCACTTTGCTTAACCGCCACTTCCATGCTCTCTTTTCGCGCGGTCCCACCAGGTCAACTGATTCCACGATTCTCAAATTCTCAAAATTACTCCTATTTGCGGCGGTGTGGTTCTCTAAAATATTATTTTAACAAGTTTCAAATTATTATTTTTCCCCTTCAATTGAAACAAACAATATATTTTTGTGCTTTAAACAAATAAGCGGTCACATTATCATCTTGAGACAGAAAAAATTATAATAATTAAAATTTTGAATATAAATTATTTCGTTTTTATTAGATAAATTAAATTAATTTTTTAATTAGATTTTAAAATATTCTTAGATTAATTGTTGTGTTTGTGTGTATAATTTTATGCTGTCTTAGTGCATATTTAGGTTAGTTATTGGAATAAACTAAAAATTATTTTTTGTTAATTGGACTGTAGATCAATTAGTCACAAGACTCTCATTACAAGAAAAGAATATTGTATTCGAGGCCTCTCATTAACAAAATAAAGGTATCAAAGTGCTCTCTATGCAAAATTATAGTTGTGGATGTTTTGATAGAGAGACTCCTAGAGTAGGAATAGTTTGTCCCAATTTTGGTAAGTTTAGCTCCATCTAAAGGTTGTGGTTAGATCTTGATTCTTGGGTTATCAAAAAAAAAAATTCAAAATTATTTTTGATTTCAAAAGTTATTTTGAGTAATTTTTTTTATGTTATTATAAAAATGGTTACAAAAATAATTGTGAATAAGATTAATAATGATTTTATTTTTATTGAGTATTAAAAACACAAATTAAATTATTTTCATTTTTATTTTTGCATTCTAAATATTTGGAGTTCATTATCATGTGCATATTATAGTTAGTGTTGATGCATAAATATAACCCAATCTTAAATATATATTAGTCTCCAATGATACACCCCATTAATTAAACATTTAATATTTTATAGTAGTAGTATTGAGTTCAAATTTTATTAGGAGCAGGTGAGATGAGATTTCAAAAAGTGATAAACTCTTCTTTCTTGTGTAACTTTCAATGAACAAAAAAATATTACTTAAATTTATGCAAAAATAGTTTGTAAAAATTATTATTAGGAGGATTCTTTGGTGCCTTTCATTTTTATGATGCATGAATTTATTATTTAATTTTTGTGTGCCACATTGACATAATTAAAATTTGCTACAAAATTAACAAAGTCACAGTTATTTTTACAGGAACATAACATGACTTTTAGTTACAATAAAATTGTCATTATTAATTAAAAATTGTTTATTATTATTTTGCTTCCTTAGGAATCGAAAGACAAAATTTTCATCAAATCCAGGCCCATTGAGTCAATAAAATTTCAGCAGTCCGATCCACGGACTGGGAGCGCGAGTAAGGAGGGCGATCTGCATGGTGAATTTAGCAATTAATCAAAAACAAAGCAGTAACGCGGTTTACGAAGAAGAACGAAAATAGAAAGACGAGGGGCAAAACCGGGAATATGAAAATAAAGGCAAAATTTCGGAGGAGAGCATAGCTTAGGGGGTTGAATGTACTTCCTCTCTGTTTCATCTTGCTACAACGAAGCGCTTGAGAGATTTCCAACGATTTGAAAGAGAAGGCGGTTGCAACTGATCGGAGCCGGCACAAATTTCCGTTCCGTTTTGGAAGATGAACGGATGGGATAGGATTTCGTCATCATCATCTTCTACGTCAAGATCGAGGAACAACATGAGGCAACGGATACCTTCGTCTCGAACGGTTCGACTCGGCCGAATCCAGCCCCAGGCTCCCGGCCACCGCACCATTTTCGCCAATGATCGTGAGGCCAATCAACCCGTCCGATTCAGGGTTTGGTTTCTCTCCCATTTCCTTGGGGTTATGCATGGTTAATGTTGGTGATATTTGCTTGTGTATATTGCCATTGGTACTTTTTGTGTTTTGGTTGCTCAAGAGAAATGCTCGGAACTCTCGAATTTTAGTCCCTGGAACTTCACTGCACTTGGTTTAGCAGGTCATTGTTTTTTTTTTAATTTCATGTCTGCATTTTATTCAATTTTAGTTTAATTTGCCTAATAGAGCAGCAGGAGGGTTTAAGAATTACATTCATACAGTTGAAGTCTTTGGGAATCAAGCTTTGGCTTTTTATTTTATTTTATTTTTGAGATGATTGTCATTTTGATACTTCAATGTGTATGATGGGGACACGGACCTTGATATATTAGACAAATTATTTTAATAATTTTTGGTTGAAGGGGATTATGCTTTTTGGGTGCTTTGCAGGAAGCAGAAAATGTGTAATCAAGTGGACTTTACTCTTGTAAACACGATTGTGAAAATTTTGAAACTTCAGTCAGTGTCAATAAGCAATAGAAGAACAAGTTACAACATTTTCTTACTGTAATTGCTATTATTATTATTCAGTTATGGTTGTCTATTTGTATATTTCTGTCATTGCAGAATTCAGATTTGACGTCTCTTCCTTTGAGAGGGATGTAAACAATTTTGGTGATGGGATGATATAAGGTTGGAGTTGGAGACACTCTTTCCCACTTTTTTGATGAGATAAAAATGAAAGAAATTGCATAAAATTCATTATAAAGGTGCTTAGGACTAGTATACTGATGATGCTGTATAATAATATATGTATCGTGGAAAACTTTCTTCAATTTTTAATTGGGAATTTTGAAGCCAAGTTTAAGAAAGTAGTGAGTGGATATGGTTGATGTTCAAATACTGTGAAGCACAAAATATGTAGGTTATTGGTGAGTGAATTTTCATCTTCCAGAAGAAGTTATGAAGTTTTTTTCCTCCCTCTTTCAATTTTTTGGAGTATCTAGAATCAAGAACACAAAAAGGTTGTGAAGACAGATGTTGCCATTTTTTATGTGTTAGACATCTGAAAAATCAGTTCAGCTATAAATGTTTTAGCTTTTTTTTTTTTTAATTTCCTTTTATGAGTTAGCTTTAACTGTGATTCAGTAGGGCTACAACCAAGTGTGCCATCATGTAGTTATCATTACCCCTTAAGTAATTATACACAAACAAAGTGTTTATTCTTTCTGTTTTGTACTGGTATGAACACACTTTGAAATCGATTTATTAATTTCCTGTTCCAGAAATTCCTGAATTTGCCCTCTATGTATGATATTATGTTGTATTTCTCACATATCTGCATTTAATAAGTCTGATTTAGTTTTGATTAGTTAATATCCATTGTGTCAGGGGAATTCCATATCAACTACAAAATACAACTTTTTTACCTTTTTGCCAAAAGGGCTGTTTGAGCAGGTAAGTTACTTTTAACCTTTTGACTCTAAAATAAGTAAAATTGGTTGTATCATTTATGTTTTCTATAAGTTGATTTGAGTGGGAAACCTGACATAATAGTGAAGCCAACTGAAGCAAGACCTGATCTGTTCACTTTTCGATTCAGCAGGTTTGTTCCATGTTTGAGTCCTTGGGAGGAGAATTAGAAGTCAAATTGGATATTATAAGTTGGTTTTGGCATTTTGTGGTGGTTTGAAAATTAGGCATCAATGTTTCTTTAAATGGATATAGTGACGTGCCAATGCATTATTACAAGTTCTCAAAAAATAAGAGCTTTTGTGCCATTACATAAGATGTCACACTTTTTTTGGTGGGTATATTTTCTAACAGTTTCTGGAAATAGATTTGATGACTTTTATAGATGGCACTGTAATATGATTTCTTACATTGGTGCATTTTTTACATGTTAAGTAGATTTGTGCCTTGAGGGTAGCCACCTAGTCATGGAGTGATATGCAATTGTTTGAGCCATTCTGTACATTGCTGACTGTCGACATTTTACCATCTCCTTTTATCAGTTTATATCCCAAATTCTTTGTTCTTTTTCTATCAGTACCAATAAAAATAATGGGAATGGATTCAAATGGCTTTTTGATTTATTTACTGCAGAAAGAAAATGTTTGTTGTTTTACTAAAGAATATGCAATCTCAAAGCATTATATGCACAATTAATTTATTGATGATAGAAAGTAAATCATATTTGTAGTAGATGAGATCAAGTTGGGGTACTCTGTTGCCACCATATCTATGTTTTTGAGTTCCTGAGAAATTTCTGTTGATGCTGACAGTTCAGGCGGGTGGCTAATCTCTACTTTCTTACAATCTCAATTCTGTCAACTACACCAATCAGGTTTGTTAATCAACTCACGGTTAGAAGACAAGTATAATTCTGAAAAAAGAGGATACTCACTGAAGTGGCATAGTAACATTTATTTTCTTCAGTTGACCTGGTTTTTGCGATATATGGTTGACAGTAACGTTTCATCTAATGAAAATAATTAATAAGTATTGATATTTGCATAACAGGTATTATGGCTGCATTTGACTATCATTTGCTTAAATAGATCTTAATATGAATTCATTTCATATTGCGTGTATGGGTTTATGTATGGACGTCATGTTTGATTTGTATTTCTTTTTGGATCAAAAAATTAGAAAATATATTTCTACAGAGAGAAAGAAAGAATACATTGGAAGAAGAGGATAAGGAATCCTCCTTAAGAGTAAAATTACTGCAAAAACAGAAGAGAAATGTCAAAATAAAATGGCTCTCCAGCTTTTATAACTGCATTTCTACTTGAGTCTTTTAGAAAACTGATTATTTAGTGACTTGGAGTTTCCTTTTTGAAATGCTCTATATGAAACTTTGTTTGGTGTGTCTTGTTGAATTTTTGACAAGCCCTTCAAGAACTTTATAGATATTGTTGTATGTGCTTTTCACATTGAATTTATAGTACTCTGCGAGATCAGTAAGGATTTCCTTAATTTATTTGTAATTTTGTCCTCTTTCCTGGCATGCTTTTATTATTGTTAGGTGATTATCAGTAATCCTATACTTGATAATGTTGTTGTAAAACTCTGAATAAGTCTAATCACATTTTTTTTTGTTTGATGTAGTCCTGTGTCTCCAATAACAAATGTGCTTCCTCTAAGTCTGGTCCTTCTTATCTCTCTTATTAAGGAAGCTTTTGAGGACTGGGTGAGATTGTTATTTACTCTCCTTACACATTGCTTTCTTTTTAATTTTTTTCGTAGTCGTTGGGGTTTCTTCCATGAAAAGTGGTGTTGGGTATCTTTTATGGTAGTACAAGGGAATCGAGGTTTATCTCTTGATGGTTTTTTAGGAGATTCCAACCAAGGATGTCGCAGGAAAATGTTAGACAGATAAATATGCAGAAATGGAGATTCTATTATATAATGTACTTGTATAGGCTATGTTTTTGTTTTAAAATGTGGTTATGAATTCATCTCAAATTCTTTTCTATGGCATCCTTAATTGGAATTTCCCCCTTATTTTTTTTTTTTAAAAAATTGATTGTGGTGGTAGGAAAGTATGTTTATTCTTCTTATTAATTTATTCATCTATTATTTCCTCAAATTATGTATGACAGAAACGTTTTCAAAATGACATGGCCATAAACAATAATATGATAGATGTGTTGCAAGATCAAAAGTGGGAATCTCTACCCTGGAAAAAGTTGCAGGTTGGAGACATTGTCAAGGTGAGTGTGCTACATCTCCTTGCTTGATGGAAATTTGACACATCTATATTTTGAGAACTCTGATGCTTACAAGGATATCTGTACTGGTTATAGATTATATGCATTTAATTTTTGTAGTAGTGTTGGTTATCATGACAGTGGGCTGCAATATTCTTTGCATATGTCTCAAATAACGCTATTACTCTCTTCTATCCCATAGATATGCTATTGGAGAAGCTCCTTGTTATCATCAATGACCTATTGCTTAGTAGTTTAGTAGTTTTGCCAAATTTTCAATTTTGCATTTATACCCCTTTTGTCCTTTCTCTATTCCTCCCCCTTTCTCTCTCTCTCTCTCTCTCTCTCCCCCTCCCTCTACCTCCTTTTGTATTCGTGTGTTTTTCTGTGTGCATGCATGTGTGTGATTGCTGCAGTTTGGATTGGGTTCATAGAGTAATACATTTGTACGTCTTGTTAATATTTATTATATCATCCTTTTATCTAAAAAGAATGTAGCATATTATCTGTACATAGAAGTAAGGTAACTGATTACAGAGAAAAAGTGTTTCTTCATAGAAAACATGTGCCTTTCTGAGCCCAATATTTATGATTTTCTGTTTCCTTTTTGGTTGTCATAAGAAGTTTGGGTGGTGCAACCTAGTTCATTTTAGGGTTTTTGAATTTCCTTTGTCTTCTCTTTTACATCTTAAATTTTAAGTTTCCTCTGTTGCAGATTAAGCAGGATGGATTCTTTCCTGCAGATCTGCTTTTTCTGGCTAGTACAAATCCAGACGGTGTCTGCTACGTTGAGGTTTGAATATACTTTTTTTCCCCCTTTAATCTGAAAATGAGCGTTCTCTTGATATTGTTTAGCAGTCACTGTAGTTTATCAATCTTGAGTTTGTGTCACAGACTGCTAATTTGGATGGGGAAACAAATTTGAAGATTAGAAAAGCTTTGGAAAAGACCTGGGATTACCTCACGCCAGAGAAGGCATCTGAGTTTAAAGGTTTAGATCTATTGTTGATTGACTTACAAGTCTTGAGAGCCATTATCCCTTTGTTAGAGTTGCTGTCTTTTCACATTTGTGCATTCACTATTCAAGTTTTAGCATACTTGATGGAAACCTTTCAACCACTTTAATTATCACAGTTCTTTTTTAGCATTTGTGGAAAATGTGGTTTTGGTGATATTAACCTTTGTTTGGCGTGCCTGTCTGAGCTCAATTAGTCCCAACCCAATGAATCATTTTCATTATGTATGAACCACAGTTTTGAGCCTTAAGCCCTGGTTCCTTTGTGATGCAATTTAGTTCCAATCTGATAAGTATGGCTGCAGAAAAGATCCCCATTCCTTAAAACATGTGGCATCCTCTCTGAGTGGATAGGAGTCTAGTTGGTGAAACTGAATGTTAATATCATGTAGATGAGTTTCAATTACATGAGAAGTTCAGTACCCACTGTTGGTTTTTCATTATTAATAATTCACTCTGATTTTCTTGTTTCTTCTCCATCCCCAAGTTCTTATTTCTTTTATTCAATGTGTGCTGTCAAATGTCCATGTGCATATTTACCATTTTCCAGCATCAAATCATTCTGGATGCAGGTCAAGTAAAATTATATTATATTGTATCGTAAGTAGATATGTTCAACTTGGAAGTGATAGGAGATTGACCAAGAGAAGTCAAATTAGGTAATAGGGAATACGTGGCTTCATGATTAATTGTTGTTTACGTATCAAAACTCTTATAAGGCTTTCCAAAACAATTGTCATTCATGCCAATTTTCTTGGGCCATTATTCTAAATTGTGTCTGTACTCACTTTAGTATCAGTTTGCTTTGTGTCAATTTTTCATGAAGCATGTGAAATTGGTTTGTTGCTTATTTATTTCTAAATCTAACACAGTTTTGTAACTAATTTCAGGTGAAATTCAGTGTGAACAACCAAACAATTCATTGTACACTTTCACTGGGAATCTTATAATTCAAAATCAAACACTGCCTCTCAGTCCAAACCAAATTTTGTTGCGAGTATGCTACGCTTGTTCTTCCTCATTTTGTTTGAAGAATATTGTTTGTTGTGAGCTCTGTTTTTTATGGACTAGTCGTGATTATTGCTCTTCCTAGGTTGTGTGAAATGCATTTTGTTTGTTGAACACCTTATAATTTCTTTATTGACAATACTGTAACTGATGTTTTTCTTACCCTTTGATCATGAAGCTGAACTGGCATTGACTTATTGAAAATCCTGCATTTTCAGGGATGCAGTCTCAGGAATACAGAATATATTGTTGCAGTTGTTATTTTTACAGGACATGAAACAAAGGTATGTTATCCTGAACTGATGTGTAGTGATATAATACCAGTACCAATTCTATCCCCTGATCTACTATGTAATCAACATGGTAATAAACATGTATTGGTAGTAATGCCCATTGGTCCTGATTGCTGATGTGTGCCACTAGTGATGCAATTTTTCTTGTTAATAAATGTTATCATAATATCATTAGCATTTTGAGTGATACTGGCTTGTGTACTAGAACACAGCACCAGAGTCATTATTACTGTTTAATGAATATTTGTGGTGGGGCCATGAACTTGAAGAACTATTTAGATATCTTTCACGTTAATCTGGGCAGTATACTTGGGAAACTGCTTTCGGACTATTCAGCATTGTCCTTTGAGTTTTCTGTTCTGTATTGATACCAAGCATTTGTGGTGTTCTTTACTGGAGAATGGTACCGTCTTTTATGGAAAGTGTGAGAGGCTAGTTAGGGTTAGGATCAAACATTCTCTGATACCATTTAGAGAAAGGATTTGTGGAAAGTGTGTGAGACTAGCCTCTTACAGCTTCTATTTATAATAGGTCTACATAATTCCATAGCTAATCACAGGCTGAACTATGGGCCTAACTGTAGCTACATGTCTAATTGCACTAATTACATATGCACACATATTCATATTCTAACAAAAGTCAGAAAGTCTCTTCCTTCACATGTGTTGATGAAATTGTTTCCTTGTTTGACAGTGATAATACCTTAAAAATGTCACCATCATGGATGAGTTTTATTTAATTTGATCCCTTATCCATCCATTGGTGTTGATTGCTTCCCTGTTTGTCTGAGTTGTCCTTTTGGAAGTGTGGATTAACTTAGGTTCATACAATATGTGGTAGCAAATTGTTTTTCCAAATGTTGTGGAGTTATATGCCCCTCCTGTTCATGAATTGGACACTGTTTTACAGACTTTTGGATTACATTGCAGGTGATGATGAATGCCATGAACGTTCCTTCCAAAAGAAGTACATTGGAAAGGAAGCTTGACAAGCTTATACTCGCTCTATTTGCAACTCTCTTTGTGATGTGTTTTATTGGAGCAATAGGCAGGTGTGTGACTTAGATAATCAGTGTGCCTGGACCCCTCCTCATGTGATGCTAATGTTTTTTGGGTTAATATTTCTTCTTTGTAAGACTGCATGACTGTTAAGGGGGGCTGGGGTTGGTGTTTTGCATGTTTGGAAAACAGTTGATAATTGGTTTGTGGTTCCCGAGACAAACGCTTGAGAGTAGCTTTTGACTCCACTGCTGGTTTGCGATGTCATGAAGCAATGGGAACAGCAATTCAAACATGGCATTACATTCTGTATTAGATTATTATTATTATTTCATCAAAGTTATATTTTTTTTGTTTTTTTGTAAAACTGCAGTGGTATCTTTGTAAATGAAAAGTATTTCTACTTACGACTTGGAGAAGATAAGGATGGGCAGTTTAACCCCAACAACAGAATGCTGGTATTATATACTTGTTGCTTGAGCAAGATGAATGGGAGCTCCTACTTTTCCACTCTTTTTGACTTTTCTCTGTTCATTCTGTTCCCTGTGTTTTCAGGTTATCACTCTGACTATGTTTACCCTTATCACTCTATACTCTACAATCATCCCCATTTCACTTTATGTGTCAATAGAGGTTGGTATCTGAACTGATAGCAATATAACTAGTCTTGTTGAAGTGAAAAATATATTTATTTTGGTACTTGTTTCAGATGATCAAATTTATTCAGTCGACTCAATTTATCAACAAGGACCTGAACATGTACCATAGTGAAACCAATACCCCAGCATTGGCCAGAACTTCCAACCTGAATGAAGAACTTGGGCAGGTAAGTCGCTTGAACATACTTAATCTAGGTTGGGACAATTGCGGTTGATTCTTTCTGCTTTCCTGTCTCTCTTCTTCCCCCCTCCCCTCACCATTCTTCTTTTCTTTTTTTAAAAATTAATCATTAATAATGTCATGCAAATAGTTTTATCTGGAAGGAGAAGCATGGTTGAAATCTCTGTTAGTTTGCCCAGTGTTAGTTATATTTTTCCTTGTCAAAGTTCTGAGTTGAGTCACAGTTTTTGCTTGCTGATTTGATTAGGTGGAATACATCTTCTCTGACAAAACTGGAACTCTAACAAGAAACTTAATGGAGTTCTTCAAGTGTTCAATTGGAGGAGAGGTATATGGAAATGATGTCACTGAAATTGAGAGGGGAATAACACAGCGTAATGGCATGAAAATTGAGGTGATGTACTTTTTTATTGAATGAAAGAAGCCATGCTGCGAATAGGATTATGAAACATTAATCTTTTTCTATAGGAAAATACATCAGGCAATGGAGTGCTAGAAAAGGGTTTTAATTTTGATGATGCTAGGATTATGCAATGAGCTTGGAGGAATGAGCCCAATCCTGACATATGCAAGGTAAATCATTGTGCATGATTTGACATAGTTGCAGTCTTCTTCTACTTTCAATGCATCTTTTCACTATAATAGTGAATCAGTTGATTCCACTTGGCTCATATTATTTTTATGAACTTCTTACTTTATGTGTATTCCATAAACTATACAAGATTTGTCAGCTCTTACCATATGGTTGGAATTCCATATAAGACTTTGTATAATGGGCTATACTTATTCCTTAGAATTGTATGTGTTTGTAGGTGATACCTAATTAAGATGTTCTTGATGCCTATCTTTATGTGGTTTTCTTTCTTTTAGGCATACAATACAATTATAATGTTAATATTTTCACTAAGCACTGTCCAGGCATCTACTTCCTCTCTGAATTCTGCCCTTGGGCTTTTCCTCTTTTATCTATAGTTTTTGTTAGCCATCTAAAGCCTGGTTGTATGTAAGAGTCAGGTTTAAAAAAAAATCTGCCGAGCTGATAATTTCTATATACAGTTGGCACAATCTAGATGAAGGGTTATCTAAAATTCTGTTAGTGTCAGGAGATAAGTTACTTGTTTAAATTTCTCTTCGTTGCTCTTTCAATAATGATTGCTGTTAATTAAGCACTGAATCGATTTGCTCTTTTTTTTCCTTTACAATATGCTCATGAAGTCACTGTACCACTAAAACATAGGTACATGCCATGAATTTAGCAGCAGCAATCTATGCTATGATTTGGTTTATTGAATTAAACAAAAGAAAGTAATATCTTTTGTCCTGTATGTAGGAATTCTTCAGATGCCTTGCTATATGCCATACTGTACTTCCTGAGGGCGATGAGTCCCCTGAGAAGATCAGATATCAAGCTGCATCACCTGATGAGGCTGCTTTGGTTGTTGCTGCAAAGAACTTTGGTTTCTTCTTCTACAGGTTCAAACTTCTTGACTTTCTTTGTTTTCTGCTTAACAATTTTGTCATCTTGCCTACTGCATGGCAGATTTCTCCCATATCACTTTATGGGTATGGATTTTTTGCATGCTTCTCTTTAGATTTTAGACCTGGCTGAGTGTAAGTTGCACACAAATCAATTCAAACTTTTGATAGGTTATAAATACTGCTAATAATGGACATTATCATTTTCTATTTCTGCCTTTTATTAGAGATAAATAACTGTAAGTGGTATGAGATTGATTTACTAGTAATGAAAGAAAAATAAAGACTTAGTTGGGCTTTGCATATGTATGAGAACAGGTTTATGTCTACTAAAGTACATGTTAGGAAGCATAGGCATTCTAGTGTATTATATATAATATTAAAGAACGTCACATATAAAAGCTGGATAGCTTGCAAATGAGCTTTTCTTAATCTTGGGCTTCTTGGTTACACAAGGGAAGTCGGTATTTCAGGATATCTTTTGAGCTTTTATTATATTTTACATTTAGATTTGTCTTTGTTTTGATGGATATATTATTCTCCTTTGCATTTCTTCCTTCCTGATTTAAAAAATCCAGGATTAAATCTGCCTTGTCCTTTAAAAGCTGAGTCTGAGCTGAGCCTTTATTTGAGAAACTAATTTACCACATAACCCCTTTTCACCCCTAAATACAGCTTGTTATGCATGACTCTGCTACAAGATCATTTGTAGAGATGCTAGTTTTGGATGTTATTGTAGCTTTATTTGATGCTAATTAATAATATTATTTTGTTAGACGCACACCTACCATGATATATGTTCGAGAATCTCATGTTGAGAAGATGGGTAACATTCAAGATGCATCTTATGAGATTTTGAATGTGCTTGAGTTCAACAGGTAGCCTTTTATCCTTCTTACTGAAATATAGTTTTAACTTTTGAGATTTCAACATTTGCTTATACTCATTGTTCAATTAATAGTACAAGGAAGCGTCAGTCTGTTGTATGTCGTTATCCAAATGGAAGGCTTGTATTGTACTGCAAGGTAATAATTTTTGAGGTTTCTGTACAAGATTAACATTGCGTGGCTGTTGGCTGAGAAGATAACATCTACCCAGGAACTTGCTTTTCACAGGGTGCTGATACTGTAATCTTTGAGAGATTAGCTGATAGTAATAATGATATAAAGAAAGTGACTAGGGGATACTTGGAACAATTTGGATCTGCTGGATTACGTACACTATGCCTGGCCTACAAAGACTTGCATCCTGATGTGTATGAAAGCTGGAATGAGAAGTTCATCCAGGCCAAATCTTCTCTACGTGATCGTGAAAAGAAGTTAGACGAGGTACATTTTATATTTTTGAAACAATGTGCCTTGATAAAAAGTTTAAAAATTTGGTAAAAAAACTATTATTTTGACGATTAATTCTTGTTAAAAAATTTATCTATTTATCTTTTGCTTTGTGACTGGGATTGCTATTCTTGGGTCCAATATTTTTGCCAATATAATTTGTTATAGGAAGCAACTAGGGAGCATCTGCTAATGTATGGTTGAAGTGTTCTTGGCCTTTAATTTACTTGTGTAAGTGGCTAGTTGGTTGAAGTTTCTGCAAACTCTTAACATAATTTGCATGTTATGTTGAAATGTAACTGCATTTGAATTGGAATAACTTCAATTTCTGCAGAATGTTGTCTTAATTTTTTGTCATTAATTTGTTGACAATGAGTGGTCGAAACTTCTGGAACCAGCTCCCTATAATATTAGCTGTTCCACACTTTTTATATCATGTCTTACTGATGTAGGCCAGTTCATGTCATTGTGTATTAGAGTTATCCACAATTGGATTATGAGGGTTAATAAGATTTTGACAACAGAAGAGATTTCCTTAACAACTTTGATGGGCTTGGGAGTTGAAAGTAGGGAATACAGATGGGAGAAATTGTCATGGCAGCAGATGGAGAGTATTTTAGGCACTGCATTTATGGTTTATGTGAGGAAAAGGTCAGCCATACATATTTGGTTGGCCTTTTCTCTCACATAAGTGATAATCCATAAATAGATGGTCAACCAGACCCCCTGCGGAGTCTAACCATCAGAAAGAAACAATTCCGGTGCTCTGATTAATTAAAACTCTATACTTATCTTCACAACCATTGTCATATGTATTCCCAATTTCATCTTGCCAGGGAAAGTTAAATTTTTCATTTTAGAAAAATATTGTAAATCAAAAGCTTTATGGTACTACCTTTCATATCTTATGTCATTCCTACTGATACCTTTGGAAATATTGCAGGTGGCAGAACTTATAGAAAATGATCTTATTTTGATTGGTAGCACCGCCATAGAAGATAAGCTTCAAGAGGGGGTACCAGCCTGTATAGAGACTCTTTCTAGAGCTGGGATCAAAATTTGGGTGCTTACCGGGGACAAGATTGAAACAGCAATAAATATAGCATATGGTGAGTCTTCATTGAATGAGAGCTGGTGGTTATGCATCCTGATCTTTTTATGCCCAAGAAATTTAGTTATTACTCATTTTATCTCATGTTCCCACTGTCTAACTGCAGCATGCAATTTAATAAACAATGAAATGAAGCAATTTGTCATCAGTTCGGAAACTGATGCCATTAGAGAAGTTGAGGAGAGGGTAAGTGGCATTTCTTAGCTTTTATGTTTTGTATGCTTAGTTTTCAATATTGCTGACTATATTAGCTGTACCAATTTGTAATTTCTCTCTTTAGGGTGACCAAGTGGAAATTGCACGTTTTATTAGAGAAGAAGTGAAAAAAGATCTGAAGAGGTTCCTTGAGGAAGCACAGAATTATCTTAGCTCTCAATCAAGACCAAAATTAGCACTTGTAATTGATGGAAAATGTCTAATGTATGCATTAGATCCAAGTTTGAGAGTGACACTGCTGAATTTGAGTTTGAATTGTCATGCAGTTGTATGCTGCCGGGTTTCTCCTTTACAGAAAGCACAGGTAAAGCTCATGCAGTGAGATCAATAACTTGTTGTAACACTTTTCTTCTTGCTGATATGTAACGAGTTCATAATAAGGGAGAAAGCTAGTTTTGAATGAATATTAGGCCTAGTAGCAGTGCTCTGAATGATTTACCTGACTGCAGTGGGGAGGTTTGGGTCACAAAATTTTGTTATATTTCATGCATTTTCTCCACTTACAGGTCACGAGTCTGGTTAAGAAAGGCGCCAAGAAAATAACACTTAGTATTGGTGATGGAGCAAATGATGTTAGCATGATTCAAGCTGCTCATGTTGGTGTTGGCATAAGTGGGCTGGAAGGGATGCAAGCAGTGATGGCTAGTGATTTTGCCATTGCCCAGTTTCGTTATCTTGAAGATTTACTTCTTATTCATGGGCGGTGGTCATATCTTCGAATATGCAAGGTCTTTTTATGTTTGTAAACAGTACACTTAAACCATTTTTGTTGGTAGTAACACTGCTTTATAATTGGTTATTGCAGGTGGTGACATACTTTTTTTACAAGAATCTCACATTCACTCTTACTCAGTTTTGGTTTACTTTTCAAACTGGATTTTCTGGTCAGAGGTTCTATGATGATTGGTTTCAGTCATTGTATAATGTTATCTTTACGGCACTGCCTGTGATCATTGTTGGACTTTTTGACAAGGTACTGCATTCTCTCTGGTAGTTTATTACCACAACTTTCTTTTTTGTTTTGTGTGTGTNGGGGGGGAGGGGGGGAGGTGTTGAATCTACATAAACACACACAATTTGGCTTAGTGTTTAAGTCCTTATCTCAAAGCATGTGCTTCACCATTTACAAAAAAAATTCTTATTTACTGATAACATATTTTGATTATTTACTTGTGCGTTTGCCAGGATGTCAGTGGATCTCTTTCCAAGAAGTACCCTGAACTATACAGGGAGGGGATAAGAAATATGTTTTTTAAATGGAGAGTGGTGGCAATATGGGCTTTTTATTCTGTCTACCAGTCTCTAATATTCTTCTATTTTGTGACCAAGTCAAGTTTCAATGCTAAAAACTCAGAAGGCAAAACCTTCGGACTCTGGGATGTCAGCACAATGGCCTTCACATGTGTTGTAATAACTGTCAACTTGCGACTTCTTATGATATGTAACTCGATTACAAGGTGGCACTATATTAGTGTTGGAGGAAGTATATTAGCATGGTTTTTATTTGTTTTCATATATTCAGGGATCAGCACTCCATATGATCGACAGGTGAATTCTCTCTGCAATCCCCGCTCGTGTGTGTGTGTGTGTGTGTTGATAAAGAAACTTTGGTATCTACCTTATGACCCCCTCGAAAAATACTGAACTTGTGTTGTGTTTTGTTTCCGTGCAGGAGAATATTTATTTTGTCATTTATGTCTTGATGAGTACATTCTATTTCTATGTCACACTTCTTCTTGTCCCAATTGTTGCGCTTTTTGTTGACTTCATTTTCCAAGGGTAAGATTCATATCTGAAGAACCTTGAGTTTTTAAAATTGCATTTCTTGTCTATGCATGTCAGTGACTGAAGATTCCAGTATGCAATATTGAAATTGGTGTTGCTTGGGTCATGGTTATAGGATCAATGTATACAAGGATGAACCACTTCTGCTTTGGAAATTTACACTTGTAAATGTCAAGTGGAATAATGTGTGATTCTGATATCAACCAGTTAAAACAGCAAAACGATTTTATAAATTAGCTGTTTGTGGCTGTTGAAGTTTAACTGTTGATTGTTGCAGCAGTACGATCTTCCATGTCTTATATCTTTTGCACTTTAACTAGTAAACATCCCTTGATGGACAAATACAACCATATGACATTTATTTCTGATGTGAAAATGAATCACTATTTGCATCTTCTATAGCAACTCAATAGATCAGCTGTCTATATGTTTCTACCCATACCATGCTATTTTGTGGCTTTTGCCGTCTTTCACTTTAGTTAATCTGGTTACAGGCTTCAAAGATGGTTCCTCCCCTATGATTATCAGATTGTTCAGGAAATGCATAGACATGAGCCTGATAACACCAGTAGGGCACAACTGCTGGAGATAGGGAACCAGCTTACACCAGCTGAGGCAAGGAGCCATGCCATATCTCAACTCCCGCGTGAGATTTCAAAGCACACTGGGTTTGCTTTTGATTCACCTGGGTACGAGTCCTTTTTCGCTGCACAACTAGGTGTATATGCCCCACAAAAGGCTTGGGATGTTGCAAGACGAGCTAGCGTGAGGTCACGGCCCAAGAACCAGAAAAAATAATTTGGTTTAGGATGATTGTACATTCGCTTTCTTTTCTTTAGTTTTGGTTTTCCATTGAGAGCCAGCCTTAGGAAGTCTGTGAAATTAGGATGTGCTACACCCAATACGGGTCATTTTGACTTAGGAGATATCTCTTTTCTTTTTCTTTTGTTTCTTCTGGGGAAGATCTGCAGCTTGTCAGGATTGTCTCATATGTGTATATTACACGATATTAAGAAATTCATATAGTCATTTTTAAAATGAGGGGACTAGGAATTTCTTTTTAGTTGGCTTACGAGTTCAAGTAATTAATTTAGGTAATTATAAAACGTGTCTGAATTCCCGTGTGATTAAATTTACCGAGTGGAAGTTTGAATTTTAACTAATCTATGCGCTAATTTATAATACTAACTAGATTTATGACTCTTTTTTTTTTTGGGGAAAATGGAAAGTATTTTCCTTTTATATTTGATTTAGCAACTTAAATTTGGTATTGGCTAGTGGAGAGATACAATGTAACCAGTGACATGTGGGCAGGGCACATAATGTTTGCAGTTGCGTGCGAAGCACATTTGTTAGTGGTGATACAGAGTGTTCTGGAATTTGGCCACATGACTATGAGAGATTAGTCAATGTCAAAATTGTGCAAAATCTTTGGTAGATACCAACATAAAACATCATATGCCAAAAAGAAAAATCAAAATGTGGGTTCATATAAGTGTCTCAATAATAATACTATTTGCAAACATTAAACTTCTTATTGGTTAAAGTATTGGTTATAAACACAAATTTAATATGTGACAGCCAATAGAATGCCCATCATATACTACTACTCAAAATTTTCCTTCATAGTTGTAGCCAATAAAACTTTCCCTTTTAAAGAGAGGAGAGGATACTTCAAATTCCAGCTGTTGTTTGATGAAAGGGCTAATGCCCATTTGTACTGAAAAACTAGGTTTTTACAAAAAAGATGATCTTCTACCAACCTTTCCCCCCCTCGCCTGATATTGTCATAGCTGTAAAAGAAGAAAAAAAGCAAATTAAGAGTATATCACAAAACAGGATACTGCAGTAAGCACATTCTTTTGTTATTTAATGAAATAGTCACTCATACGAAAAACAAACATCCAATGACTTCAAGAATGAAGAAGATTGATATTCTCAAAACCTAGTTTTTCCTTTTACTTCAAGAAAGCGGAGAATCGAAAATATTAATAGAAAGTGAGAATTATGAAGATAAAAACAGGATAGAGTACCACCATTTGCGACTTAACCTTAATCCATACATATATAGAACAAGAAAATTTGTTATGCACTCCGATAGAAAAATGCTATGCCAAAGTTGTTTGCTCCAGAGGACCATTTTCTGCCTCTGTATTGCCTGCACTTGATGCCTTGTGTCCAGTGGCTGCACAGGAATTGCAACAAGAGCATAAACGAGATTTAACCGAGGTAGGGTGCCTTGCCCTACATCTCAACTTCACTCTAGACTTCGGGCTGAAAGCAACATGATCCTTATACATGGTAGGATGCATCTTCAGTTTCTGCAAAAAAAAGTTCCAGAAAACCTATGGTGTAGACTTTTTCTTTTCCGCATAACCCTAAGTTACACATGTTCAAGTCTTCTGGCAAAAGGATTTTTCGATGTAATACTATTAAAGCAAAAACAAATATAAAGATGCCTTGCAGAATTATGGCCAAGGTTTTACGCATTATAAAACTTGTCATTTTGGGTTTGAGAATATAGAATGGCAGTTCCTGAACTTTGTAAATTCAATGTAGGATGGAAAATATGGGATTTAAACACAATAAAGCAAGGGTTATAGTCCTGTCTATGTGACTATTCAAAGTCTGAATGATCAGCAAGGTATCCTTGTGGCAGTAAAAAGCTCAGGTAGGAAATACTATGCAACAGTAGGAGAGGAAACAACAGAAAACTTGACTTATGCAGATTCAGTGCAGCCAAGCAATTATAGCACAAGCGTCACAAAAATTGAATTAAGAAAACTTGTTTTTGATCACACAAGTTCCTAGTAGAGTAAGTAATTATCAGAGTAATACTTTTAATCCTAGGCTTCCAAACAGAACATCTTTGCTCCAAATATGCAATAGATGCAGAACTAATATTGCATGAGTAATCATTTCCACAACTTACTTAATTTTTCTAAATCAAAATATTTTTTAACAATCTTTTAAGAATTAGGACTATAACTTACAAAATTACAAAAACTACCCTTGTTTGATCCTCCAAGCCATGATACATGTGAATAAGCTTTACCACGCCAATAGTTAATTTCACAATAAACATTGCACTCATAGACTCCATCATTAGCACACATGTGATATACAATGCAACATCAAGAAACAGAATGAGAACATTTTTAAATCTTAGGGCATGACAGAATGGGATGTAAAAACATATAAGCATAACTAAAGTGTTTCTCAGTTTCAGCTTTGTTAGGGCTCTTTCTTATATTACTACAGCAGTACAGCACTTATGAGTACATTCATTCAGCCACTCCTGAAAACAATAATTATTATGCTATATGGAGAATGGTAAAGCCCATGGCTTGCAACAAAGCATCTTTAACAGTTGAACCTGAAGAGTTGATATAAATCAACAGCTTATGGAAGATTAATTGTTATCAATATTTGACATTATTTTGACACTTAACTTAAAGGTTATAGACATAATAGTACCGTCAAGCAATCTAAGTTAAATTCTTACTGCAAATCCTATAATGCAATAAATATTTTGCTGAAAACTTCATAACGCAAATAAACCTTTTAAGTTGATTAACATGAGAACTATAAATCTTGATTTGCATATATAATTAACATGAGAAGTACAACTAAGAGATAGAGATTTGCATATATAATCTTTTTTGTTCATAAGTTGATTAACATGAGAAGTATAAATCAGCAGTTTGCAGGTTAAGTTATTGATATGCAGATATTAATACAAGAAAGGAACTAATAGAATGAGATGATATAGCTCAACATCATTGCAAAAAATTTCGTCATCGTCACTACTGATATTTTGGACATGCTCACATACTGTAAGTTGATTTTTGGTGTCCAATAAGTTTGTTTCACTCCACATCAATGTATTTTCCAACAGTCCATCACCTTTTCACTTTGGGTTTGAATTTAATAAAGCTCCAAACTCCTTCTCAAGCTCTATAGGCGATGAATTAAACCCTCAATGGACTCTATGATAACCATTTTTGAAACTCTTTCCTCCAATAGTTTTCCTGAGCCATCCTTCAAACTCATTTAGATACTTGTTTTAAATTAATCTCACATAAGCCAGAACTTCGAGGTTCAAATCCAATTCCTTTGCCACAGAACCTCACAACCCTTTCTTCGACACCAAAGTATAGCCACCTTTTTCCTTCACATAGGAGAACAGTTTGTACACGTCCAACGACTGACTATCACCAAGCATTTTCGTTTAGCTTTATTATCATTTGTGAAAGTTGACCATGCTGCCTTCCTTGTTCGATGTTGGTCACTTTGTGCTCAAAAATCAAGAAAAAATCTATTTTTTCCTTTTATTTTCAAATGTTGATGGTACAGAGTACAATTAACAGACAGACAGCAGGACAAGAGAGAAAAATTACAGATACTGACGACAGAGTAATTTGGATGCAAATATGAGTTATAGGGCGAAAAGTGACAAATGAAAGTGCCCACTCATTGACTAACCTTTTGACATTTCGTTGGCAACTGGTATTTTGGCTACTTTGAGGTAAAGAGTTTTTACTTTACGTTAGATTTATTTTATAGATAAAGTGTTGCTAAATTGTATGATTGGACCAAATATGTGTTACTTATAAGATATGTTAACACTAAATTTAAAGAATTTACATCACTAAAACACTTAAATATCATATTGATAATACAAGTTTTGAGGAGTTTGTTTCTAAAACATGATAACACATGGTTCATTAATTGATAGTTGAACAAAATTATAAAAAAAAAAATAATTAATATTCTGTGCAACAAATTCTCTAATATCTTTACATAAAAACAAAAAAGCTTCCTCTATTTAATTTCCAAAAAAAAACGAATAAAATTTATTTATTGATTCATGGTTATTGTTATATTGTTTAAGAAGGGAAAAGCGATTTTTGTTTTCTTATTTCTCATGACAAATCAAACGCTAGGAATTTATAATAATATATATGATTTTTATAAAATATTTTCAAATAAAATTATTTCGTATAAAGTATTCTTATCCAAAAATATATTCTAAGAAATTGTTTTGATCAGCAAAGTTATTTTTTGTAAAACAAATGGAGCTTTATCCTTTTTTTTCACTCACTTTACTTGTCTGAATGTTTTCCAAAAGCATATGTCAAGTTAAATGACTTCTTATTCTAAAATGGAAAGAAAAAAAGGTAGAAATACTGTCAGGTAGTGAGAAGTTGCTTGGGATCTACGGCTGAGAATTGGATAGTAATACAAAATCCACTACTCACCGAGTATGGAAGCATCACCGATGGCTTGAAACTTGAAAGAAATTTGGTATATGTTTGGAAAAATGCATATGATAGCAATCAATATAGATTGTCAATTGTCATTAATGNGTATATGTTTGGAAAAATGCATATGATAGCAATCAATATAGATTGTCAATTGTCATTAATGCATTTGAAGGAAGATAAATTCTTGTATGGCTCTCTCTCTCTCTCTCGCTGTCTGAGGGGTGACATATAAGGTCATTATATTACTCAACAGAGAAAACCATATTGAAGTTTTCCTACAATAAAAGCTTACCATTGAATGGAAGCAAATTAAGGCGATACTCAAGTCCGTTGAACTTCCTTATGGTAGTGAAAATAGTTTCATTAAGATTTGTGCAAAGAAAGATCCACCCCGTAAAAAACACAAAGCCTTTCTTTTTTGGTTTTTGGTCTAGTACCAGAAATCTAATAAACAGCAAATAGGAAAATGCCGTAATTTACCAGTTAGTTCAATGCATTCTTGAAGATTCTTCACTGACATAAAACACCATTGTAATATATGATTTTTTCGAAGGTGGTCATAAAGCGTAGGAAGGTTTATTTTTCCCGTAAAAAAATGGGGAAGAACTCTAGTCAGTTCTCGAACTTGAGAGATGTCTTTAGCCGAATGTCTCCTCATTGAGCACATTCAAAATGCCTTTGATCTTTTTGAGCACAAGAGATTGACATTCAAAATCCAACAAGGCATTGGCAAGCTCTAATCAACTGAGTAAAACATGAAAATCACAGCCAGGTCCAGGAGTCAGCTGAAGATAAACTTACAATGAGTATATGATGACAGTGTATATAAGTTCTTCCTTCTTGATCTCTTGCATTTTGCATTCATCTTCAGAAACAGATTCACACACATGGACCATCTTCTGCAATAGAGTTAAAGAAATTGGCTAATCTTTGTGAAACAGATTGTTGGCTCTCGTCCAGTGTTCCTTCTTCTCCCTCATAATCATCATCACCTTCAAGCACTAAACAAATTCCACTCTTCTTCAGCTCAAGCCCCTCAACATATGGTGGGTTTCGTTTTGTCAAGTGTAATGTATATCTATCTTTCACTTGAGAAACTAATGGAGTATAATCTCCAAACCTATGCAAAAAGATGTGCTCTTCATTTGTACTTGGTATTCCTAGCAGGCGGAACGTTGTAGTATATACAACATCAGTCAAGTTGAGGAGTTTTGCTTGAACATCCACCACTGACAGTTCATCTCTTACGTTATCAGGTATATGGTCGAAAGAGAGGACACCAGCACAAATTATACCTTTAAGTTGGCGGTTTCTGTGCTTGGAAAAGCGAACTGATTCTCCCAAAAACCAATCTGGAATTTTGCTTCCAGGCATAATCAAAATCTTCAACTTCTTAAGTAGAACCTGTCACAAAATTGTTGCCAAGTGACAATCACAGAAAAAAAAATCTTGACAGTTTGGAGTGAAGCTCTTAAAAGTCATGTATTCAAAATCACATAGCCCTTGAATGGTATAGGGGGTGTGGAGACAGGAAATGAAAGTTGGAGAGACACAAACCTTGGAAAGTCTTTTCTTAACAGCATAGGAGCATCCATTGCAACCATTCAGGTACAATCTTCCCAAGGACTTCAAGTGTTCAAGACCAGGAATATCCACCACTTTTTCACAATTTGTGAGGTTCAGCTCCTCTAAGCGGTCCAAATTTGAAATATCAGAGACATACTGCAATGCACTACAGTTTGCAACATTCACATCTGTTAAGCTAGAGGGAAGAGGAGGGAGGAATGTGAGCTCCCTGCAATCAGGCAATGAAAGCATTTTGAGACTGGAGAGGCCTTTCATGCTGGCTGGAAGACTGCAAATATTATTGTGGCCTAATTTCAAAGTCTCTAGTGATGACAGCTTTTCAAAATCATCTGGAATTTTACCAGATATTCTCCAACCATGAGCATTCAATTCTTCTAACCTGGTTAGATTACAGAAAGAAGTTAAGATTGAAACTGAATTAGGTTCTTCTTGTCTGCTAGGAATTATAGCCCCCGTAGACATGCTGTTACCAGTCATCTTAAGATAAGACCTTCTTTCCATGTCTAATTTCACCAAACTTGAAAGCATCCCAAAGCTATCAGGCAGTTCTGTAAGAGCTGTCTCCTTCATCTGCAATCCCCGCAAAGATTTTAATTTTCCCATGGAGGCTGGAAGCTTTTTCAGTTGTTTACACATGTCTAATCGAAACAAGACAAGGCTTTCCAACATTCCTATGGACTCCGGCAATTCAGTGATGTTGGCGTTGTACATGTCCAAAGTAGTAAGACCTGACAAGCCGCCAATTGTTACTGGTAGAAATCGAAGAAGTTTACAATTTTTCATCTCAAGTTTTCTTAGCATTTTCATGGCCCCGATTTGATCTGGCAAACTGGCAATTGATGTCTCATCTAACTGAAGTTCTACAGTAGAAGCTAATGCTTCTACTGAATCAGGCAATTTGCTAAGAAAATTGCAGCCTCCAACTGATAGGTGCCTTAAATAAGATAATGAACCAATGGAGTCTGGCAATTCTTTAAGTCCACTTCTGTCAAAATATAAGTGCGTCAATGATATTAATTTCCCAACAGTATCAGGAATCATGGTGAGGGATTTGCACCCCATCAAACTGAGCACCACAAGGTTTTCCAAAGATCCAACAGAATCGGGCAACTCTTCCAGTGCAGTATGGTTAAGAAACAGTTCTTGTAGAGACTGAAGTTTCCCAATGCAGTTGGGTAGCCTCTTCAAATTGTGGCAGCCATTTGCACTCAAATTTTCAAGCTTTGTCAGGTGGAAGATGGACTCAGGTAGCTCTCTTATGGCAGTCTCGTCAATAAGAAGTTGTCTTAACGAGACCATGCAGCTTATGTCCTTTGGTAATGCTTTCAATTTCCGGCAGCCAGATAGAAGAAGGTTCTCAAGATGTTTCAGCCCAGAGACATCACTAGGTAATTCAATAAGGCTCTCGCAGAGGCTCAAATTCAAGTGAATTAATGTATTCAGATTCCCAAGTGATTCATGAATATTAATTAGTCGAGTGCAGTTCTCCAGAACAATCTTTTCTAGAGATAGATTGCCAGTTAAATCAGGAATAGTTGCTAAGTTGTGGCAATTGGAGAGGTTCAAAGTGATCAATTTCTCAGCCACCTGTCAGAGAAAGATAATCTGTTGTAAAGAGAATATTATAAAATAGTCCAACTAAATTTAGGTAGCAAAATATCCAAATCTTGAATTCATTACTCAATGTATTTAGGTAATAAAACGTCCAATACTTGAATTCATTAGCTAATAAGAACTCAAACCTTGTTTCTATGCCTGCCCCACATTGTATTAATATTACTGTTAGAGAGATCAAGCACAGCAAGTTCTGAAGGACAGTAGTCCAAAGGAATATTTCTCAATGGACATTGTTTCCATTGTAACCATTTCAGTCCTGAAGGAAGGCATCTGAATTTTCCTTCCAATATAGAATAATTGATTTGAAGTAGTCTCAAGCCAACCATCGGTTCAAAGTGCTTTGTCTGAAGTATAGCTTTTGTTGCTTTCTCTGCTCGATCCTGAACATATTTCTTGTACCTTTCTGTTACATATGTTAATGCAGAATTAAAACTGGGCTTTTGTCGAAAGCTGTCCCAAGCTACTACATGGCGATCGCGGTCCCAAGCAGCTGGCCTTTTCTTTTGAAAATCTAGGACAATCCCTTCAACACATCTAGTTCCCTGCAGTAATCCATAGTTGAATTTTCAAGAAATGAACTGAAACAAAGAGGAAGCAATCTCATTCACTTACGGTCAGCAATTTAAGAATGTACAATAAAACTAAAGACATTTAAACTAAAGAAAAGCAAGATGTAACTGCCATAATTATGTTGGACTGTATTCAAAATATTAAAGTGATTTCAACAGAGATTCCGGTTATAGTCCAAAAACATAACACCATTCTGCTTTTCCAAATAAAAAAAGTGCTGTTTTTCATATTTTTGTCTTTCCTTCTGCCGGGTTTCTTGCGATGGATTCATGTATACTATTGGCCTAGAGCATGCATGCATGCATGCAAGCACACACATCTAGTCATGGTCTCAAGTCGGCATAAGCAAAACAATTGAGTTCACCCTTCTCCCCTAACAAAAAGCAAATTAGTATCTTTCATTTGATTTGAGCTACCCATAGACTTACAAATAGTTTGAGAATAGAGACCCCAGGTGACAATCTAGGAAGCACCATTTCTACAGTTAAATTAGTTCATAAAAATACCAGTGTTATGTTTAAGAGGTACTTGCCCTATACACAAACCACATTCAAGATTAAAACATTAAACCAAGTTACCAATGTGTGACAAGTCATACAAGTCCCAAATGCGTATTGGTATTTACCTTTTAGAAAATATTAGATTAAAAACTATACACAAGAAGATTCAAGGTTTTTTAATCTATTTTTGATTTCAATGTAGATAGGGGTCAAATGCATGTCCTTTTTCTACTATTTGAACCGATAAGGATTTCCTGAGACAAACACATATAAGTTTAAGAAGTTGCAAGAGAAGGATCTGAGTGGTGTTCTGAAATCCATACCTTGGCACCTTTCAAGACAGCCAAGATTTCAGAACGATCCCACAATCTACTACGCATACCAGGATCAACAAGGTTTTCATCTAGAACAATTTGTCTGCCCATGTCTCTAACTTGATCATGCATCCACAGGGTTCTTTGCTGGGTGATTTTGATCAAACACTTTTCTGTGAGGACTTTAATTGATAGCTCTGCCCCAAAACCACAACCTCTCAATATATCAATCGCATCATCTCTCTTCATTTCCATTTGGACTAACAAACACGCTATGTCAAGAAAGATACACCTCTCCTGTTCATCTAACCCATCAAAACTAATCTTCAGCACGCCCTGAAGGTTGCCAGGGCGAATCTTTCTCAGCTTCTCCAGAGCATCAACCCATTCCTTTATCCTTCTCTTGCCAAACAAAAAAGAACCAAACACTTCCAAAGCTAAAGGTAATCCTCCTGTGAGACACACAATTTGGTTTGACAGATCTGAAAATTTGTCTGCAGGTTCCTTTCTTCTCAGGGCATGGTAGCTAAATAGTTGTAGTGCTTCAGAGGAGTTCAATTCCTTGACCTCATAGGACACATCAACATAATTCTCAGTCAAAACTTGTCTATCCCTTGTGGTAATTACTATACAGCCACCTTCATAGAACTGTACCTTTTTGCCAATGAGGTAATCAAGCTGGTTTACATTATCAACATCATCCAATACCACAAGAATACGGTTTTCATAAAATATATTGTTTATTGCGGCAACACCTGCATTGAGATCATTCACAGGAGCGGTTGCTCCTTTGGATAGATCACCAATGAGTCTGTTTTGAAGAGAAATCAAATCATCAATTGTTGATGAACCTTCTCTAACATTGGAAATGAAACTACGTCGCCCAAAATGATGGACAAGTTGATTAAAAAGAACCTTGGCAAGGGTTGTTTTACCAATCCCACCCATCCCATATAATCCCAAAACTCGTACCTCTCTAGATTTAACATCTAGCAAATTCATCACCTCTTCAACTCGAGCATCAAGGCCAACTGCATATTCAGTCACACTCAGTGGAGTATTACTCAATTCTTTTACAACCCTTTGAATCAAACATCGAACCAGAGTAGCTTCTTCACTGTCATGAACAAGAACATCACTGAATCACACAGAGCAAACAAACAAAGATTGGCAAAGAAAGTAAAACGAATTCCAAAAACGAACTATCACTACCACCTGTTCTGAAGAAGAACATAACCAGCAAGTCCCCCCACTTTCGTCATAGCTTTCCTCCAAGGCAGAACCTTTTCTTTCCCAAACCTGGCTTCATGGGTCTGGAAAGCCTCTTCAAAGGGACCCTTTTGTTTTCGGACATCAGATGGATCAACCCAACAGAAAACGGGTAGAATCAGTCTCCGGCATTCGCAAATCTTGGCGAGTTCCTCAAGACACCAATGGGAAGATGCATAATTGGGAGAGAGGACAACGATGGCAGCGGCAGAGTCTTCAATTGCTTCTAGTAGACTCTGCGAGATCTCGTCACCACGGTCCATTCCTTCATTGTCGCGGAAAACTCGAACATCGCGCAGCTTATTGAGCGAGTTGTACAAGACATCAACGAAGGAGTTGCGGGTATCCGTACCTCTGAAGCTCAAGAATACGTCCCAACGGAGCCTGAAATCTACCGGAGTCGATGAAACGACACCATTTTCGGCCAACATTTCTTCTGTTACTTTCTGCAGAAAATCCTGTGTTGCAGATTACACGTATCTCTATTTGTGCTCCCTCTCGGTTTGAAACTGTGAATGTAGTTACCATTTACTGATTGATATGGGTGGATTGCTTGTTGCTCAGGGAAGAAGGTGCTTTACGTTGACAAGAAGCAAACTTGCGTAAATTCAAAAGCTCCGGGTTTTAACTTGAAGTGATTCCAATGAGTTTTCATGAGCTGAAGAGTACGGACGCAACTTTTTTAAAGGGCAAGTACGGACACAATTATTAATGAAGCTACACCCCTAAAAGTGACGTTTACAACAAAATTTAAAGTGTGCTGATCTTTTGCAGCATTTATTAGTTTTTAATAGATTGAGTACCGGTTTGAGTGAAAAAAAGAGAAAGTTTAAATAATTGAAAATTTAACTGAAAGCTTTTAAAATTTGTAAAAGCTGCCCCAACTTAGATAATTTATGAATATGAGATTATTTAATGAGATTATTTATGTGATGATCTATCGATCACATAGTCCAAGAGTGAAGAGGAAAAAATGTTGTACAAATTTTTATTACTTATATATTTGAAAATTCAATTATCCTATGTATTTAATTTGACAAAGTTGGATCCAAAGCTCTAATTTTTTTCTAATGTTATCAATGTAGTTTTTTTTTTTTTTTTGGCTATTGGTGTTATCAAGGTAGGTTGGACAATAAAAAATAATCTCTTTCCTTTTCTTTAAAATTTTTCTTTTTGGTGGATGGTTTGCTTTTAGAATTCTGCTTTCATCTAAAAAAAAAAAAGGGACTTATCAATTTAACCAACTAAGCAACTACTTAAGTTTTTTTTTCGTTAAGTTTTTCTTTTCAAGTTGAAATATGAATATAACTAAAGTTTAATATTATGTTTGGACAGATAGAATGGAAATAAAAAGATAAAATTGAAGTGGAAATAGTAACATTTCAACGTCTAAATTTTTTTCAAGTAAGATGAATTAATAAAATAAAATAAAAGGATCAGATTTTATTACATCTCTTTAAGCCCTCAAACTTATTTCCCCTAAATTATGATGGAGGCAATGAAATGAAATTTTTTTTAAAAAAAAAATTGAAATTCTTATCATATCCCTTAAGTTATTTTCAAAATTTAAAACATAAATAATATATTAAAATTTTGTTTTTATAATTTATCTATTCTCCTTCATTTTCACTTTAACTCTCAAGAGAAGGTAGCTTCCCTCCCTTTCTAACTTAAACATTGAAACAAGGAGAAGATAATTTCTCCTCTCTTCTCTTTTTTCTATTTTCTTTATGATTCATTCTATTTCATACCCTTCAAACTCTCTAAGTATTTTGACCAAGATGAAAACTTGACTCTAACAACTACATTAAAAAAATAAAAATTAAATGTAAATGAATTGATAATTAAATATCAAGTTTGTAATCACTTGATTTTCATAGTGTGACAACAACTATTACATAATAATATAAATAGTATCTTTAAACATCGAAAAATACATTGCATAATCACTATAAAACTAAAACTATTTAATTATTCAAAAGACACTGCATACTAACTCCTAATTGTAAAATTTTGAATGACCATCTTTTTTAAGACAGCAACTAACCCAATTACCCAAGTTGAAGATTAAATAAGACTCATCAAATTAATGAGTCTTTCACATCAAGAAAAAATTAATGTTTCTAAGATAAGAGACTTTAAATTTAGGACCACAAATTTTATATAATGTTATGAATAAAATAAATAGAATTCCTTTTACCCAGTATGGAAAAAAAAAAATACTTCTTTTATAAGGTGAGGACAAAGCTTTCATAGTTGGCCAAAAGAGCAAAGTCAACAAATGCTATGGTAATAAATTTTAGAAGAATGTTTATTTTACGCTATTTAACTTTTACATCATTTTTAAAAAATTATTATTAAGAAACTTAAACAAAAATATTAAATAAATTTTAAAGTTATATTTTATTTAATTTATAGTATACAATTATACTTTTATGATTCATAACTACTTACAATATTATATACCAACAAATAAACAATCATCACATTTTTAATAATTGTACATTAACTATTAAAAATTACAAAATAATTATGTGTCATATAAAAATTTAAATAGTCATTAGTACGTGATTAAAAAAATTATCTAAAATAAATTTTGTTTAAGTTATTTTATAATATTTCTCCTTTCTTATTTAATGGATTAATAAATATGAATTATAAAATTTTAAATACATCTAATTAAATTTAAATATTAACTCTACTAATTCATCATTTTGATATTAGACTAGGGCACCAATTTAATAAAGTTGAGTAATCTTTGCAAATTCATCATATTCATAAATGATCTCAAGTTGGGGTTGCTTTTATAAATTTTAAAAAATTTAGTCAAATTTTTAATTATTTAAAAATTCTCTCTTTTTCACTCAAACCGGTACTCAATCTATTAAAAACTAATAAATGCTGCCAAAGACTAACACACTTCAAATTTTGTTGTAAACGTCACTTTCAGGGGGTGTAGCATAGCACCCCCATTAATGAAAAGTCAATGAGTATTAAAATACAGTAAGCTTACAGTATTTTAATAAACTACTTGTTGTTTTTAGGCCATGAGCTACTTGTTCANATAAACTACTTGTTTTTAGGCCATGAGCTACTTGTTCAGTACATGATATAAGCAACCTCTGTTTTATATGGCAAGTCTTCCTCTTTTTCAGTCTACTAAGATATTGTCAACTAAGATATTAATATTATGTTTATTTAATCAATTTACTTATATTTTATAACATGTTTTCTTGGTTGCATCTTGTTACATCGCTTTCAAGAACTATAACCCTAACCGATGGTTATCGACTCAGTCTCTTAACATATTTAAACGATTATCGATAACTAATGTTATTGACTTAAGATGTAAGGACGCTTAAATAGTTGTGTCTATACATAAAATAGCATTGACAGTGGCTCCTTTAGCCCTTAGCCCTACACAAAATGGCTTTTATAGCTATGATTCCAAAGACTAACGATCTCTTCTAAGGATCACCTTTGTGATTTGGTGACAAATATTTCAAGTACAACCAACTCAACAGGAAAAAGAATACACCAGACAAGAAGAGAAAACTCAAGTTATTTGTAGAATATGATGATTTTTGCTCTTCTTGACCCTGCACGTCCAACTGCTTTTGGCACTCGGTTGCAGAGATGGGATTATCTCCTTCAGAAGAGTTGAAAAACTTGGCCAATTTTTCTGAGACAGATTGTAGGCTTTTGTCCACAGATTCTTCATCTCCTTCATAATCATCATCGCCTTCATAGATTAAATGAACCCCACATTTTTTCAGCTCTAAACCATTATCAACAGGTGGATCTCGCTTAGTCACACACAATGTGTCACCATCTTGCAAAAATGAGACCAGTGGATAGAAATCTAGATACCTACACAAATGTATGTGTTCTTCATTCGTCCTTGGCACCCCATGTAAGTGTAACGGCCCATTATATATAGATTTGCCCATTTTGAGAACACTGACTTGGACATCAACCATTGTCGGCAAATGATTTCGTATTTCAGAAGGTATATTATGGTTGATAGAAACAACACAACCTATAATTACACCTTTTAGCTCACGGGTCTTGTGCTTGGAAAAGCTCACAGTTTGTCCTGAAAACCATTCCGGAAATCTGCTTCCAGGCATGCTCAAGTTCAGTAGATTTCTCAATGAAACCTGTACAAACGGTCACTATTAGTGGCAAGTAGCATATATCCTGATCTTATGTAATCAAATTACACAATCATGGTTTGAAATTTATTTATAAATACTTTTGTTACAAAAGAGTGAAATGCATTGGAAAAAAGGCGAGTATATGGCGAGAATAAAACACTTAACATCAAATAAATTAATTCTTATGATTAAAGAAGGTGTCATTAGACCCATAAGTCATTGACTTTTATTTTAAAATTTAACATAAGATAAATCTCCCTTTCTTGTTTGTAAACTATATAAACCTACCTTATCTAAACTTAATAACCCTCTTTACGTTAAAATTCAAAATGAGGTTGGCCTAACTTTAAAATTAAGAATGGAACGTAATTTACTCTTTTCTTATTAATTTATTCATTGGTAGAGGAGGGGAACAAAAGAAGAAAAAACTAACCTTCGAAAATCTTTTCTTTACTGTGGAGGAGCATGCACTGCAACCACTCATGTACAACCACCTCAAGGACTTTAAGCTTTCAAGACCTGGAATATCCTCCACTTTGGCACAATTTGTGAGGTTCAGCATCCGCAAGTTCTCCAAGTTTGAAAGGTCATATATGCTTTCCAATGCAGTGCAGTTTTGAGCATCCAACTCTATCAAGCTAGAAGGAAGTGAAGGCAGAGAGGTCAGCTCACTACAGTCTCGCACCAAAAGCTTCTTGAGAATGGAGAGGCCCTTTAGGCTAGAAGGAAGGCTTTGAAATTGGTTTTCACCTAAATTCAAAGTCTCTAATGATGACAACTTCTCAAAATCATCTGGGATTTTCCCAGATATTCTCCAGGAACGAGCATCAAAATCATTTAACAAGGTCAGATTACAGAAAGAAGATGAAAGTACAAAAGAATTAAGGTTCTCTTGTGAACTGGGTACTTCATCCTCTGTCGGCTTCTTTGCCATTTTCAATATCATTAAACTTGAGAGCATCCCAAAGTTTTCTGGTAACTCAGTCAGAGCCGTTTCCTCCATCAGAAGATGACACAAAGACTTCAAATTTCCTATAGAAGCTGGAAGCTTTCTGAGCATTCTGGACTTGTTCAATCTTAAGGTGACAAGATTTTCCAGCAACCCAATGGACTCTGGCAATTCCCTGATGTTCGAATTGAACAAGTTCAAACTAGTAAGGCCTGCTAGGCTGCCAATAGATTCTGGTAAAGATTTTAGATGTTTACAATCCCTCATATCAAGCTTTCTCAGTGTTTTCATAGCCCCAATCTGATCCGGCAAATTTGTGATTGTTGTCCCGTCTAATTGAAGCTCAACTGCAGAAGCCAAAGCTTTAATAGAATCAGGCAATTTACTGAGAGACTTGCAGTTTCCAACTGATAGCTCCCTCAGATAAGATAATAGACCAATAGAAGAAGGTAGTTCTCTGATTGCACTACTATTAACCCGAAGTTCTGTCAAGGATATCAGATTGCCTATAGCCTCAGGAATTGAAGTGAGAGATCCACACCACATCAAACTAAGTTTCTCAAGGTTTCCCAAACACCCAATAGAATCAGGTAGTTCTTCTAATGCAGAACGGTTAAAAGATAATTCTTGCAGAGAACATAGATGCCCAATACAGTAGGGTAGCCTTCTCAAATTTTGGCAACCATCTAAAATGAGCATTTCAAGTTTCGTCAGGCGAAAAATTGACTCAGGTAGCTCTGCTATGGCTGTGTCATCAAGAAGAAGTCCTCTCAATGATATCATGCAGCCTATGTTCTTTGGTAATGCTTCAAATTTTGAGCAGCCAGAAAGAAAGAGGTTCTCTAGATGTTTCAACCCATAGATATCACTGGGTAGTTCAATAAGGTTTGAACAATGGCTCAAATTCAAAAGACGTAACTCAATCAAATTGCCAATTGATTCATGAATCTTCACTAGACTGGTGCATCTCTCGAGATCAATCTTCTCTAAACGTTGACACGCAGATAGATCAGGTACAGCAGCTAGATTTGTACAGCCAGATAGGTTCATGACCAGTAAGTTCTCTGGCACCTGCTAGACAACATCTTATGATATATGATATAATATAGCAATTATAATAGTTTTACATGACTTGAGGGTAAAAAGAAAATCAATTTGCAAGCATCTAAGTTCTTGAATTCATAAGCAGATGATACACAGAAGCACTAAAGCATACCTTGTAACTTTTCCAGCCCCACAAGTTTTCAATCTTGTGACTGTATGAGAGATCAAGGACAGCCAGTTCCCGAGGGTAGAAGTCTGAAGGCATGCATTCCAAAGGACATACTTGCCATTGTAGCCACTTCAGTTGTGCAGGAAGGAATTTAAACTTCCCTTCCAATCTCAAATTATTGATTTGAAGCAGTCTCAGGTTAACCATTGGTTCAAAGAATTTCGTAGGAAGTAGAACATCTTTGTCTTTCTCTATATCTTTAATAAGTATTTTTCTCTCGAAGTCTAGGACAATCCCTTGAATACATCTCGTTCCCTAGTTTAAAAAATAGCCAAATCTTAATAAAATAATACATGGCAAATCAAGAAATTGGTATTCTATTAAAAATGTAAAAGGTGTGTCTAATGACTCTAATCTATAAGTACCAACCCAATTAAAATATTATATATTTGAATTGGTCTAATTTAAACTTTGTTTATTAACGAATGAACATTGTTGGATTCTTTGTATATTAATGAACCTAATAAAGACAACAATCTGATTAATGAGCCTCTAATTGTGCCACCTGGGCTTTTAGCCATATTATTGGGGTCCTATCTTTTAGAGAAGGTTCAAAAAGCTATAATCCATACCTTCTCATTTTTCAAGACAGCCATGATTTCAGAACGATTCCACAATCTACTACGCATACCAGGATCAACAAGGTTTTCATCCAGAACAATTTGTCTTCCCATGTCTCTAATTTGATCATGCATTGACAGGGTATTCTCCTGGGTGATTTTGATCAAACATTTTTCCGTGAGGACCGTGATTGCTATCTCTCCCCTAAAACCAAAACCTCTTAGTACATCAATGGCATAATCTCTCTGCATTTCCATTTGAACAAACAAGCAAGCAATGTCAAGGAATACACACTTCTCTTGTTCATCTAACCCATCAAAACTTATCTTCAACACGTCCTGAAGATGGCGAGGACGAATCTGTTTCAGCTTCTCAACAGCATCCTCCCATTCCTCTACCCTCCTCTTACCAAACAAAAAGGAACCAAAAACTTCCAGAGCCAAAGGCAATCTTCCTGTGAGAGACACAATTTGCTTAGACAGATTTAAGAAACTGTCTACAGGTTCCTTTCTTCTCAGTGCATGGTAACTGAATAATTCTAGTGCTTCAGATGAATTCAACTCCTTAACTTCATACAACAAATTAACATGACGCTCAGCTAAAACTTTTTGATCCCTTGTGGTAATTATTATACGGCTTCCTTCACAAAACCATTCCCTTTTGCCAATCAGAGAATCAAGCTGCTTTACATCATCAACATCATCTAAGACTATCAGAACTGGTTTTTCATGAACTATCCTCTTAATTCTAGAAATACCTACATTGATGTCATCAAAGGGATCCACTGTTCTAGAGCGAAGACCAACAATAATATTGTTTTGAAGAGAAATTAAACCATCATTTCTTGATGAAACTTCTCTAACATTGGAAAGGAAGCTTCTAAGCTCAAAATGACCGACAAGGATGTTGTAAAGAGTCTTGACAAGGGTTGTCTTCCCAACCCCACCCATCCCATACAATCCCAAAACTCGTATACCATTGGATTTTACATCTAACATCTCCATCACCTCTTCAACACGATTATCAAGCCCAACTGGGTACTCAATCACACCCACTGGAGTATTACTCAGTTCTTTCAAAACCCTTTGCACCAAACGTCGAATTAGATTAGCTTCTTCACTGCCATAAAAAGGAAAATCAGTAAATCACACAGAGCAAACACAGAAAGGAGAAAAGAGCAGAGCAAAATTCAGAAACAAAAAGTAGCACCTATCCTGGAAAACCCAACCATAAAGTCCACCCACTTTCTTCATAGCTTCCCTCCACCGATGAACCTTTTCCTTCCCAAACCTTTCTTCATGCTTCCGAAAAGCCTCTTCGAAGGGACCCTTCTGATATCGAACGTGAGACGGCTCGACCCAATGGAAAACGGGCAAAATCAGTCTCCGGCAATCGCAAATTTTGGTGAGTTCCTCAAGACACCAGTGGGAAGAAGCGTAATTGGGAGAGAGGATCACAATGGACGCAGCCGAGTCATCAATCGCTTCGAGAAGACTCGGTGCGATCTCGTCACCACGATCCAATCCATCATCGTCGCGAAAAACCCGAACCCCCCGCGATTGGAGCGATTGGTAGAGGTTCTTAGTGAAGGAGTGGCGCGTGTCCGTACCCCTGAAGCTCAAGAACACGTCCCAACGGAGCCTGAAAGCTCCGGGAGTCGAGGAAACGACACCGTCGCCGGCCAACATTTCTCTGTTACCAGTCTGTGTTGCTCAAAGTAACTAACTTTATCGAGAAGCAATGAGAATTCTGTAGAAAATCCTCTCTTGTGGCTGCTCTGTGATTTTCGGTGAGAATATCTTTGAATGGTAGTTTGGTTTTTTCCACATAGAATCGAATTCCCAATGGTCTTAAAGAGACGAGTCTGTCTTTCAAGCGTCAAAGATTCCTTTTATTAGTAGGTCTACATGTACGGTGATTGCTGGAGGAGCTTAGGCTCTGCCTTCAATAACAAGAAAGACTCTGTCTTCGTTAGTGTGAAACGTAGGTTCGACGTTCAATACAATTGCTTGAGGCTGAAGAAGTTTTTTTTTAAAAACGATACTGAAGTTGTGGGCAGCTATTAGCTCATATGAGAGTGAGAGTCGTGTAAAAGATTGTATTTTTAGATGAAAATCTCGATTTGGATTGCTCTGTTATGTGCGTGCTACTTCAGTGATATTTTGTCCTTTCTTTCAGTGATACGCCCTCAACTATCTTTGATAAAATCCAAAACAATGAATGGTGATGATGGCATTTTGTTGTTGTTCAGTTGAAACTCTGTTCAGTCGCCATTAAAAAAATCAACATGAGGATTGATCGAGTCGAGATTTTTAATGCATTTTTTATGCCTTTGTGCGGGGAGATGATTAAAATATGCAATCTTCATTTTTCCATGCAAAACCTAAGGTCATTCTATCAAACAAGAGAGCGAAGAAGAAGAAGAAGAAATCGAAGAGAAAACAGCAGATCGTCATTCTTTGAGGATAATAAATCAGTTTCAGGAAGGAAAAACAATACAAAAGATAGAAATATGAGAGTGTTGGTACACTTATTTTTTAAGGTTATTATGTAATATATTCCAATATCTTAGATGCTTACATATAAGTATGTACAATATCTGCAAATCCAAGATTTTTCATATTCTTGGATATTTTAATTAAATAAATTTGTAATTAAGATAATCTTGAATTCTTAATATAAAGAGATTCGATACTGACATGAAAATATCCAGTATACTAAATTTGCTCAGTCTTTTGACGTCATCCAAAAAAATTATTTTCCATTAGAATAGGCAGTCACAACAGTTAAATTGTGACTTAAATTTTATAGCATCTTCTGGTTGAGATATAATAAGTTGAGGGACAACCTCAGTGTATAAACAATATATCTTGTAGTTGGAGCACCATACTTTTTCTCGAATCTCTATTTTCTAAGTAAAATTAACTTCTCATACACAAGTATGTGCTTGTATTTCCAAGCTTCACGGGAATTCGACCTGATTCCACATTGTAATTAATATAACTTACATCACAATCATGGAATGCCCTGATCTTATACTGGTACTGCATTAAACCATTGCAGAGATGTGAGAGACCAGATTTTTGTCACACAAGGTGGATTTCAGTGACAAATTTTAAAAGCAACTGAGCTGATGGGGATGAATCCAGATGGGGATATGAGAGCATCAACAGGAACATCAAACGGAGTGACAGCTATTCTTTCATTTTCCAATATTTGTACAGAGTATGACAGTGCAACTGCATTCACGTAAAAGACAAAGACGATGAGGGGAATAAAGTGAAAGATATTACAAAACTATTAGCACATATCCGGGAGAAACAGAAAACCAGTATTTACCATGAAGTGGCTGCTTCCAGTTTTGCTTCTTAACAAGTTCTTGGTATTTCTTCAGGAACATATCATAGTAACTTCAGATATGTAACAAGAATCAAAAAATGAGAACTATGTTAATTAGTATTTAACTGAAGACATATATGAATGGAACAGCGAGAATTCCAGCAAGTAGCTTTTAGAGAGTTTCTTGATTTATTATTTAACATGTCAATATGTCATAACAAATCTTCCAGACTGTAGTGTGTACCGTGTAGGTTTTACTTGATGAATAAAACACCCAAAATTAGCTCCCCTAAATACCAACCATTATTACAATTCTAATGGCTGCCATTATCTTTATATGATTTTGAAATGAATTTAGTAATCTATAAGATTAAAGTTTTTTTAAAAAATTTTAGCTAAGTAGTCCCAAATCACTATGTCAGGACAACAAACAAATGATAAGGTCATACAAGCTAGAAGCACTTACCCTCCACTACGGCCCAACCGTCTTCCACATCTGTCAAATGCAAGGCCTGCGCCAGGATGACAATGTGCAATTATAAATCAGTACCATATTCCAAGTAAATATTTACCTGGTATCAAAAAGGAAGCAGAGAATCACCTGGTAGGATGATCAAGTCAACAGGGTCTGTTGCCTGCATAACTGCCACAAATTATGTTACCTTGTTAGGAGTGAACACATCAAATTATATCAGAACAAACACACAAGAAAATGCAAAAAGATTGTACCATCTTCACGTGGATTCCCATTGCAGTCTATTAAGGTTGGCTCCAAAAGGTCCATTGAACTTGCAACCAGATCATCCAAACTTGATATCCTGAGCATTCTCATGTTGCTATTTTTGTCCTCCACACGTGGCACGTAAAGCTTTTTGTTTATCTGTACATGACCCTCTTCAGTTGAAAATCAGATGTAAGAATCTCCAAGACATAACAGTAGATACATGGCACATGGTTGCTCAATAATGAATTGAGATTTGAGAGTACTACATTTGATTTAACTACGTTAAAAATGGCTATCTCCAACTTTTGCATACATAAAGCGCTCTGATAGTGCAGAGCAAACCCAATTGTATCTCTAGATGAATCCTGTCTAGGACATATCCTGCTCCAAGGTCGATAATTTAAAAACTTCTACTTCACTCAAAGCTTAGGTCATTAGAGTCATCTTTATTGAGATTAAACTTTTAAACTGTTTCAATTGATATATGCTCATCCGTTTTGTAACATCAACCCCCGCACACACAAAAAACACCAAGCCAAAAAAAAATAAAAAAGTAGCTAATACAGATTATACATCGAAGCTATAGAACACGGCCAGAGTCACTTGTAGAAGATCAAATAGAAAACCCACCTGTTGCAGGGTTAGATATGATTTCTGACACAATTTTTGATGTATCTACTTCTCGTAAAGCATCCGAGCTAATATAAGCACATATACTTCTACTGGTCTTGAACCATGGAGCTTCTAGAACAACCCTTTGAATAGCTTCATCTGAAAGACAAGCCACCCCAGGAAAAGACAGCAGAATCAAGCTCATGGAAAATGATGCTGTTCATATTTGATTGAATGGAAAAACCAAATCACATTCTTGCGTGATAAAATCTCCAGGAAATTCTCACACTCTTGCAAGTACATAGAGTGATTATTGAACCATCATGTTTAGTAACTATAATGTTCATCACAGAATAAAGTTGTTAAATATCTAACTAAGATAGATACTATGATAGTATGATGTGATTGTTAACATGCCAACTGATGAGTTCATATTAACGATAAGAGTTTCATAACTAAAATTTCATTAGATAATATAGAAATTCAAAAAAAAAAAAAGCATAAAAATGAATGCTTTAGTGAAGCAGAAGTTGCCATTCAATCATTTCATCAACAAGCACGCAGCAGAGTAGCAAATTCGAGAACTTTCCATCAGAGAAACCCAAAATGAGTCTAAATCAATTGAAAATTGATAAAAGAAAATCCTTTGACCCAAATGGAACTCAAGGAAAAAAAAATTAAGAGGAAGAGAGGAACCTTCTTGAGATCTCTGAATAGGGTCCATCTTCTTCAGCTCTCTGCGTATTCTAGATCGGAGAGACCGTTTTTCTTCGAAAACCTTTTCAAGCTGAGGATCATAGTTAGCGTTCATGGTGCCCAAGGACCCGCCGGAGTCCGATAAACGGCGCAGGTTAGCAGACGGAGGGAAGTAAATTTTATGAGATGGAGTGGCGAAGGCTATCGTGTGCGGTTGGGTGATGAAAACCAGCTTGGCGGCGTTAATCATAATATTAATATGGCGGCCACTGGTTCTGCAGCGACGGAGCATTCTCTGTGTTATTGTTTTGTTTCTGCGTAGCTCGCAACTGTCTGTGGGTAGAGTTCTCTGCAACCGCGGTAACGGGCAGGCTCTCCCTACGGTTCATTCCATCAGGTTTCTTATTTTCACCTATAAAACCTTGCCATCTCAACACATTGATGCAGTAGGGACCACTAATTATATTAGTTTAGTGATTTATTTACCAGTCATTAGAGAAAATTATTGTTTAAGTAAAGTAGTTTGTAAACCCATTGGTACCAAATACATATAAATTTGAAGTGAGTTTCTTTAAAATTGTATATGACAACACTCTCTTATCAATTTTACTCCTCGGTAATTTGGAGGTATGAGTGGGTAATCAGAATTGTTTTTTTTATTTATTTATCTTTGATTATCCTTATTCCTCCTTTATCTTTGGAGCTCGCAACCATCTGTGGATAGAGTTCTCTGCGGTTCATTCCATCAGGTTTCTTACTTTCACCTAAAACACCTTGCCATCTCAACACATTGATGGAGTAAGGACCACTTAACACATCACCCCCCCACACACAATGAAAATAGCAAATCCCTAATGATATTAGTTTAGTGATTTATTTCATTATTTATTGACAACCTAAGAATTATGATCTAATCTCAATTTTTAGATAAAGTCATACTTATTAAATTTGGGGTAAGCCATCTCTATTTTAGAGATCGGCTAGATCCAAACACCTACAATTGTAGTTTTATATAACAAGTGTTTTGAAAGCCTTATTTACTACCATTAAAGTCATAAAATTTAGAAAAAAAAAATAATAATGTTTAAGTCAAGTTTGTAATAAAAACCCATTGGTACAAAATACATAGAATTTTTAAGTGGGTTTCTTTAGAACTGTATATGGCATTGATGTCTTGTCAATTTTGCCCTTAGATAATTCAAAGGTTTAAGTGAGTAATCAAAACTGATTTCCATTTTACTTATGTGATTATCTTTTATTTTTCTTTCCCACAAAATTACGTAGTTACCCATGAGTATTTGACACACGTTCTGTTATTTTTAATTACTTTTTTAAATTCTATTTATTTAATAACCAACATTATAAAAGTATGCTTGAATTAAAGGACCATGCTTATTTCTAGAAAAAAGTGTATTCTCCCCCTATTCCTTTCTGATTTACAACGGTAAATTATGAGGGATATTATTCCAAATCACCAAAGCTTGTCTCTTTTTAGCCAAAAAAATAAAAATGAAACAAAACAAACTTGAGNAAAAAAAAATAAAAACGAAACAAAACAAACTTGAGTCTCCCATTTTATATTAGGAGAATAGGTAATCACACAACTTCTCTTGCACAATCTTATAAAAGTGCGTTTTTATTAAATTTGAGTAATTCATAAATATGTTTCAAGTGATTCAATTAAATCTATAAAGTATAAATTATTTTAATCTACAACGATGTAATTTGGTAAGAAAAAGATAACACATATGTCTAACCATATTAATTTAGAATTTTTTGAATGTATTTTTGTCATATGATAACACATATATTTAAACGTATTATCTCTTACAAATTATTTAAACTTTTTACTATTAAACTATACTAAATTACTTCACACCTTCTAGAATGTAATTCACTAGCATAATATTCATTAATTATCATCATATAATTAATGTTTACATAACATACGCATCTTTCTCATTGCCCCTTCCCACCTCTCCATCTTTTCACTATCATTTTACAAGAAAATGAAAGAACAAAGCAGAATTAAAGTAACAATATCAACAAAGTGTATGTAAAGATACATAGTTAACATTAAAGCTGGAGTTCTTTCTTTTAAGACCTATTTACCTCTAAATATATAATCAAATCCGAAGAAGCTTGTACGAGAATGATGTTCCCAAATGCCACTTTAGCACTGTAAGCATATTTTGATAAGGGGCCGAAGAGCGTGATTAGGCATGAAAGTGCATGCTTTTGCACCCAAAATCTATTGGTCCCCATGGCATATGGAATCTTAGATTGGAGTTTCTGATGGCCCTTTTGTCTGCGACACATGTCAGTCAGATAATTTATTCGAGTCTCAGAACAAAATGAATACTCATATCTAACTTGAGGGGAACATTTCACAAAGTTGTAGTGTACGAATCCAATAAAAGAAGACAAGATTTATGCAGGAAGGAAAATTTGCTGTCTTTACTTTGTTTTAATTACTTCTGTTTAGGGCTTTATTGCCTTTTAATTTATTCTAACACAATCTTCTAATTTCTCCCTCCTCTCTAAAGAAACAGATATGTTAATCTCTTGTCCTAGTAAGTAATTAAGACTTACTACATTATATGGCAGGGAGTTACAAAAAGAAAGATTCCTGCACAAAATGAAACTAGCTAGATACTTTTGTTCCATATATCAAATCCAAGCTTCAAAAGATAAAATCAATGGAGATCATTAGGCTACTTATGCAAACAAAATATTAGCTTAACTTTTATAAGAAATCCACATAGATACGGAAAATCGAACTACATTGATAAAACCTTTTTACTTCTACTGCTTAAAGATGGTTGCCAACTGGGTCTTGATTTAATATCTGCCATTGAGATACCGTTTCCAGATTGGATTCTCTTCTAAAGAGGCATTAACCATGTTTTAGTTGCACAGCCTTATATAGCTGTTGGAGAGGGTGACGTTGTTTAACAATGCATATCTGCTTCTACCCACAAATGCTTTTACTTTTCATTTGTGATTTCATGGCTGGTTAGGTTTTTCTTTGTTTGTTTTCCTTCATTTTTACCATGTGCTTTCAAAAAACATGTTTGCTTCACATCAAAGTAAAGATTAAGATTTTATAAAAGGTAAATTACCAAAGTGGAACTTCTGGCACACTTATCAAGCAGCACAGGTTTGAATGAGTGAAGGGATGAGATAGGTTTCTGAACAATAAATTCATTCATATATATATCACATGTTTGATTTGGAATCAAAATGATACATAAAGTTCATTTATAGAATAAATTGAAAGCATACCTGGAGCCATTTGATCCAATTTTCATGTATCAAAGAAACTGGAGGAGGTAGATATATGAAGACAAAAGTGTACCTCTACAAAAGTGTAGAACCTTATATGTCACTAAAAATTCAGTAAAGAATAACTTATATATGCAATATATGCATACCTTATCTTTTAGACCAAGATATATACCTAGGGTGACCCCGCCAGGCTCTACTTCTATGAAGATAAACAGATAGTGAAAGATTCGTATAGAGTATTAAGTTGCAAAATGTATCTGATTTGGTCAATTGACAGATTGATTTGACTTTATTGGTTTGATATTATAAATCATCATTTCAAAGGTCATTTTTAAAATCTTCTTAAAACCCATTTGATTTTAGTGAAAATGATAACTCATAAACTCTAGCATATGCCCATCTGCAAAATCATAGGCTTTTCAATATGACAAATCTCAATACCTCTTAATTATATGCCCTTCTAGATATAGTACTCTACATTCAACGCTCAACTAGCCATATAAATTTTTGCCATCTGCTACATATGGGACAGGACCAAAAAGTTCTCCACAATGAACAAATCAGTATAAAAGGCTGAACTTTGTATATATCCGCAGGTATAAATCACTGTCAAGTGTCAACATACATATATGTAATATTCCACCTCAATCATATGCCATAGGCAAGGCATCCATTCCAAGATAATTATATCTATGAATAACTAAAATTATCTATCTACCTTCAAGCTGAAGCTTTTACAGTCAGAAGCATTGGATTCTCCAACAAAAATCACTTTTGGGTTTTGATTACTGTTAGATTCATGTAGAATGGATTAAGACAAAATGTGCCTTATGCTTTCACCTTAAGGGAGAGTTGTAGGGATGTGCGGTGTGCTATATATATTCCCCCTAATCACAAATCCTCATTCACAGGAACCTGCTTCTGTTTGTAATCTATTCTATAGTTCAGATGCATATGTACGTCTTCTCTTTGTTACTTATTCATTTAGCATACAGATTCCTTACGGTGGTACCCTTTTAGGTCCATGGGATTGCAGTACAAAGATGCATTAAATTAGCAGCCGCAACTAAGAGTGGTTCCCAAGATATATTAAAGCATATATAGATGTGGGCCACTTTTATAGGCTGAAATGTTTAGGTAACAAAAATGAGGCATATATATATATAATAGCATTAAAGATGGCGGCATATTTAGATGAAAAAGTGTTCAAAGTACTAAAGAATTTAAAAAGAAAAGAGGGTTTACGAGAAGGAGAGAATATTATGTTCTGTCTTGTAGTTTATAATCTCTTGTAAACCATGGTGTTCTATATATGTTTTGTATACATATAAATACGGAGATTCAAACTTGACATATATCATACAAATTATTTAAAACTCTCACTATTATTATATGTAAATATATTAGTCTAACATGAAGACAAAGCCGATCAGACCATATAATATTAATTTTAAGAGGAAAGAAAAAAAGTTATGGGGAATGGATTGAAGAAAGCCATGACATAAGGTAATTTGAAGGTGTCTCTTTTTTGGTCATTAGATACTAATCATGGACAAAGAATGAAGAATGCCCACAAAATCTAACTAGTTTTCAGTGGGACTTTTAATTTCTTTCTCTTAATTTAATTCCTTTTTCTGACTTTACTTTGTCAGTCAAATAAGGAGACTCATTAATTATTACTCCTTTTTCACTTGTTTCTTACTCGTTTTATAGCACTAGTTGTTTAGGATTGGGACAAGTGGACAAACTTGCTCCAATCCAACAGTTGCAATTTCAGCTTTATATAATATTGTCATCATTTGGTATGTAGCCTTTTTCTTCTCCCTTAAATTTCTTCATTACTTTTCCTTAGCATTATATTTAAATGGGAATGAATGTGCCCATTGGTTGAAACTCAAGTATCTCCATAATTTGTAATGCAATGGATTTTATTAATTTTCCTTTAACACCATTGTACGTAAAGGATGATAGAATGAAGAGTCTTTAGGTACCGTAGCTGCATGAAAATACACAAACCAAAGCAAAAAGAGAGTGTCGTATTGGGACCTTCTCAGTATAAAGCAAAGGGTTCCCCCCATGTCACGTTCGAAACCAGCTAAGCCCTCTCTCTTCTCTCTCTTTCTCTCTCTCTCTCTCTCTCAGTTCGAGAAAGTGCAACAGAATCCCTCCAACCTATAAAGAAAGCCAACCACGCCCTTAATCCTTTGAAGTAAAAAATTCTTGCCTTGCCTTGCCTTAGCCCATCCTCTCTTCTCTCCCTCTATTCCCTTCTTCTCTTTGTCTTCACATACACATAAACCCCCAAAATCCATATTCACCATAATCACCATGCAATGATAGGCTTTTTTTTTTCTCCCTTCTTCTGTCTCATAGCATTATAAGGCATCTCTTTCCCTCCATGACATAGAATATAGAAAGACACACACAAGCAAGAAAAATTCACGTATGGGTTGTACTAGTAATAGTTCTTTGCTTCTTAGTTTCTTGTTTAGAGCACTTGTCCTGGTGGGGCTGCTTTGTCTTGTTGCTGTTGGAAGCTTTGGTGGAAGAACAAGAGGGCCAACCGCACTATCAACTTGGTCTGCAGGAAGGCTCAAGCATGATGGGGATGTGTTAGGTGGAGAAAAGCCTATTGACCATGCAGAGTTGGATTTCAACTATATGAGCAAAAGAAGAGTTCCCAATGGGCCAGATCCAATTCATAACAGGTTTGTCTAGCTCTCCTCGACATAGAGAGCAAAACAAGTTTGTAAATTTTCTGTTTGTACCTATATGTGCCTTTTTTAGTTCAATTTGTGTCACTGTATTCATTAATTGGATGTTTATAAATTTTCTATGACCTCTTCTGCTCTCAATACTACATTGCTTCCAACATCTAACCTTAGTTAGCCAATATTAACTCTACTAAGTTTTGAATATCATCATGTTCTGTATAAAATACTCTGTCTCCAAGAATAAATCTATCTTTCCCCATATTGTAATATATATTTTTCTGATGATTATTCCCTTAAATTTATACTATGCCCCTAATTACAGAAATCTTAAATTTTAAGTTTCTTAGTTCCTGCTATAATGGAGCTTCGCAACAGGGAGGAAAAGCTTACTATGAGGGTTTTCATGACTGTTACATTGAATGGTCGTTTTGAGCCTTTAAGAGGCACAGAACTTTATAATAAATTATAGATTTAACTATAAAGAAAATAAAGTATGGCTATCCACTTTATTTCACATCTGAATTAAATCATGAGCATTTAAAGTTATTTATCATTTCAGTCTGTTTTTCTGCATATATGAAACTTTTAAACTTTTCCTGGTTGTCTTTCTTTTGATCTTCCTTTATTACTTTTACCACAAGACACATAAGCATGCAAAAAGAGCAGGATTTAGTATGAAACTATTCCCAAGTATTGGTAGCTTAAAATTATTGCTCCTATTACTGCAAGAAGATTTTCTAACATCATGATATGTATCATTTATCTAGTTAATGATTCTTGAGCATGGGATTTGGCTAAATTCTTATGTTAATAATATTTGTTTCAGGAGAGCGGGAAATTCGGGTCGGCCTCCCGGTAAAGCTTAGTCCTGGGAATTTTACAAGCTTCAGCAATCTTGCAGAAGATGGCACAAGATCTTAGCCATCATGTATGTACTTGTGAAAACTGGGACTGACTATATAAATCCCTGATCTTCTTAGAATTCCAGCATGCATGCAAAGGCTGCTTTTGCTTAACAAAAGTTCATTAGTTTGGGGAGGAGTTGAGAGGCCTAAAGAGAAAGCTTGTCCCACACATAAAAAGCTCAAAGAGGAAACTTAATCAGTTTCTGCAGAAAAATTCAATTTAGTTACTACTTAACTTTATCAAAATTTTCTTTTGAGGAAGAGGATGGAGCTTGAGCGAGAGAAAGAAGAAAGTCACAAATTTCAGTTGAACTGAGGAAATCAATGTTTGCATTTAAAGCAAATAAGAAACGTAGCTTTAAGTTTAAAAGGCACAAGGGCAACACTTTGATGCAATAGCAGCTATGCATGGCATGCTTTGGAGGACTATATCAAGTACAAGTCTCTATGTTACAAAAGAAACAGCTTTGGCTTTTGGTTTGTTAATTCACTATTTTTTCGGTTTTTGGAATTTCTGCTTTTTTTTCTATATTTTTTTTTATTGTAAAGATTTGGCATGAGTTCCTAAAGTAAAGTGAATTCCACCATTTAAAGGTGTTGGAGCACCTGTAAAAGAAGGGTGGTTGCATCCTGTGTTAGTCTTTTTCACTGGATTCTTTGGTGGGGGATGGTGAATTGTTTGGTCTTGGTCCATTCAAACTTATTAAACTGTATTAGATTCTTTTATGAAAAGAATGGGATTATAAAATATAAATTGAAAAAGAAGGAAACAAAACATATGGTCTTGAATGCCTTAAAGTGAAAATTAAAGGTGGTGGCTCTCAACTCAAGCATTTTTACATGCTTTCTTCTTTTGTTGTTTTGTTGTTTTGTTTTGATTGGATTCAGAAGCAAAGAATGTGTCCAAAGCAAGTGAGATTCAAAATGGAGCATTTACCAAAAACGGAAAAAGGAAAAAAGAGATTCAAACTAGTGCTTTTCATGAAATTTTAAGACATGTAAACAGGACCATATATGTGTGTGCGCCCACCAGTTAAAAACTTCAGTTGTTGTTGTTTTTTCTAGTTATTTTTTTGGTCTCTGAAGAGTGACTTATATAGCAGAAAAAGAGGAAAGAGCAAGTGCCAGTTAAAAACTGTTGTGGTTGGGAGGTGGATCTCTTTAGCTAAATGCCCATTTTGATTCTCTGCCTTTCTATTCTTTGGCTACAATTTTTAACAAAATGACATAGTTTGAGTCCTAGGTGTCCACTCTCAAAGAATATATCTTTAATTAGATGCCTACTGTCAACCTTCAATTTGTGTGCTTTCAGTTCTAAAGGCAGAGTCTTTTAGAATTGATTCTTACTTTAGGTAGATAAATATTACAATGTACTCAATTAAAAAGGAAATTAAACCGAACAATGTTACTAAACTTGGGTCCAAGGTTCTCACATGTGATAATTTGAACTGATAAAAGCTATATTTTTTAAATGCAAATGTCTATCATAGTTGATAAAAAATGTTTTAAGAAAAAATCAGTGAACAACATAACTTTAATCAGCACTAGCTTAATTTAAAACAAATAACCAAGTAATGAAGAACAAACTTTAAATTAAATTATAAATTAATAATTGTTTCTTTACAATATGGGAAATAATAGTTGGAAATGAGACTTCAGAGTTGATTGCTCTAGTTTAAAAACTATGAGGATGTGTAAAATAAAAAAATAAAAAAAACTATGAGGACAAACATCACTATGTTTGAAATAGTGGGATCAAATTAAAACTTCTTAAGTATTAGAGATATTAAAATTGTCTTTAAACTTATAGTTTCTAGATTATATCTAAGTAGCACACATGTCAAATGAGAGGAATTCGTAATTGCTCTAATTTTTGAATAAGATTAGTTTCACACTCAATNTTGGATAAAGTAAAGATACTCGTGGTATTAACAAAACAAAAAAATAAGAGAAATATTTTTATCAGATGTAAAAGAAACAAATTTTACCATTGAACCTTGTGTGAATTGCCAAATTAAGAAAATACTTAAATGACTTAATTTTTAAACATCTATGCAAGATTCAATCATGAAACTTTGCTCCTTGCACGTCTTATAATAAAAAATCCACTCCTTTAAGATGTTTTATTTTACGCACAATCTTTTGCTTCAATGGATAGAATTTTTGAGTTTTCCATCCTAATTTTTTTTCACCCGAAAATTTAAAATGGCATTATTTATTTCAGTTATATATATATATATCAACAAAAAGTGCAATTATAAAATTAAAATAAAATAAATGATTTTTCTTAAACAATTAAATATTTTTTTATCCAATTTCTTCCTTTAAACATTCTGAACTTCATTTATTTCTTTATTGCATCGGTTTCCACATTTTCTACTTATCCTATTATTTTCTTTTTGTTCACAAAATCTAATTCTTGATATTTTGATATCACTAAAACGATTGTGTTTAAAACTTTAACTAACATACTGTATTCATGATAGGGTTTACAGATTTTTTTTTTCAAATGAATTTATTTGATTTATTTTTTATTAAGAAGATATTCCAGACATTAGAAATTTTGATGTATACTATGTATATATTGTAATATTGTCTATAGTTTTTTTTATTCTTTTTATTTAATATTTTACAAGCAAAATATAATTTTTATTCTCGTTACTGTTTGGAATAGCTTAATTTTAAAAGAATATTTTAATGATAAAATATATTATTTAAATAAAAATTATTTTTTTAAAAATAAGTGTAAAGCGAAATATCTCCATATATTTTGGTCCGGAGCTTCAAAGTTCAAACTTCAAAGTGAGACTTCAAAATTCAAAAAGGTGAATTATTGTAAACTACGCGACCAAATACATTTCCGACAAAACCATTAAATACTTTGATTTATCCAAATCTCATTTTAAAAAACTCAAATAAAGCCGCGCCATGTTTTAGCGGGTAATCAATTACTGGACCCGCCTTTCGCCGCCCAAACTTCGAAAATTATTTGACTGAAAAAGGAAAAAAAAAACTCATGCAATGGTCTGTGCTAACCTACGCAGGGTGACCAAAACTCCAACTATCCAAAACCTCAGAAGAGCAAATTAGTGCCACGTGTCGTTTCCTTGTGACTTTGACTCGGCGGAGCCACCGGGTGAGAAAATTTTCGTTCCTTACGTTTTTAGATATTTTTGTTGGTATTTATGTAATATATTATATTATATAAAAATAATTAATATGTAAATAATATGTATATAAATTAATTATTTTTAAATTTATTTAAAAAATAAGATAAATTATATTTATATGTAGTAAAATATAAAAATTATATATATTTAAACGGGAATTCTATGATATTACGTAAGTATGTCATACTACACTGACGTGTCAAGCATAGATAATTTTTATATTTTATTATATATAAAATATAATTTATTTAATTTTTTAAATAAATTTAAAAATAATTAATTTGTACACATATCATTCATTTATTAGTTATTCTTATATAGTATGTTATACTACATAAATACTAAAAGTATCTAAAAAAAACCTCCATATTTATTATATCGATATGACATAATCATAATATTATAAAATCTTCATATTATTTTTTCTTTTTCAACAAACAACAAAAAAATGTTTCATTTTGTTGTCATTTCATTTGCATTTGAGTTTCATTTTGTTTTGCATTTCTCTCTCTCTTCATAGCAGCAATTTCCCTCTTCTTTTCTCTCATTCACAAATAAATAAATAAACAATTTTTGATTTTGTCTGTCATACTTTTTCCAGAGAAACTAAAAGACGGAGAGAACCAGAGACCGGAATGATTGAGAGATTCAAACACAGCAAATCTCCGAAACGGTTCGTTTTGCTCTCCGCGTTTCGGTTCGAAACTCCGCCCCCGACGTTTCACCGGTCACCGTCGATGAGTTCCCGATTGGATTGAGCAACTAGAAGCATCAGAATCAGAACCACAGATCTATTTTTGTTTCAGTGTTTGGTTTTTGGAAGATCGTCGATCTGTTAGAGAGAGCTCTTGGGCCTGTGGATCTGAAAAGTTTTGGTTAGGGAGAAGGAGAATAAAGGAAGCGCAAAACGATGCCGTCTCATGCGGATCTGGACCGTCAGATCGAGCATCTCATGGAGTGCAAGCCTTTGTCGGAGGCGGAGGTGAAGACACTGTGCGATCAGGCAAGGGCGATACTTGTTGAGGAATGGAACGTGCAGCCGGTGAAATGCCCTGTGACGGTGTGTGGGGATATACACGGGCAGTTCTACGACCTCATCGAGTTGTTTCGGATAGGAGGGAATGCGCCCGATACTAATTACCTCTTTATGGGTGATTATGTAGGTGAGGCTTCCAATGACTTACTTTTTATGGGCTGAATTGAATTTGATGTGTGTTGTTTTCGAAGCTTCAAAGCTTTAATCTTCTTTTTCTATTTTCTGATTCTGATTATGATGGGTTTAATTTCGTTTTGGTAAGCGTTGCTTCAAGGAAGTTCCTGTGGGATGGTATTAGATTTGTGGTCGGAATGGTGATACTGATTTCGGATTTCCCTTGTTATTGTGTGCCCGGATTCTGTTTCACTATTTCTTTTATATCTGTTGATGGCCAATTAATATACTGAATTGTTTATTTCCATATTTGATCTGCACGCTGTTTCTATAGCATTGATGCCATATGCTGATGGTTTTTCCGCCATTTAAACTTACCTGAGTATTTGAGCCCCTGTGGGAAGGAGAATTGTCAGTTGAAACTTGCTTCCTTCTTCCTGCGCTCCATTTTTCCCAAGAGTGATTGTCATGTATCAATAAAAGAGATTTTAGCAGGGACTGCTTGGGAGTTGAAAATGGAGTTAGTGATTCTTCTCAATGGGGCAGTTATTTTGTCACATGGTGGGTAGCATATTGAAGGGATGCTGAGTTTATGTAAATGTAAGCACAAAATATGGATTGAATCATAAATGACCCTAGCGGTTTTAATTTTGAAATTATTAGTTAATATTACATAAGAGTCTCAATAGAAGCACAACAACATTCATCAAAATGGAGGTGCGGTTATGAAATAGAAAATTGTGTAAGAGGGTTTTCAAGGATAAATATCAGTCAAAAGAGACGCTCTGTAATGTCAAAGAGATGCATGTTTGGTTGTTTGTATTGAGATATCCAATCCTGGTGATACAGTGATGTGCCTAGCCTTAAAGAAAAGGGGTGTCTAAGACAAAATTCTTTGGTTTTAGTGGGATCTGCTCTAAATTTAGCGGGAAGGTTATAGGGGATAACAACTTTAATGTAATGGGATTGTAAGGAGACTTGGCTCTGATGAGGTACAACCTTTGGCCTTTTTCTTGTTTATTATTCCTTATTCCTTTTCTCAATGTTACTGCTTTTAATGATTTTCAAATAATCTTCACATTTATGAAACGGCTTGCATTTTCTCATCATAATGGCTAAATTCATGCAGATCGTGGGTACTATTCGGTGGAGACAGTTACACTTTTGGTGGCGTTGAAAGTGCGTTATAGAGATAGAATTACAATTCTCAGAGGAAATCATGAGAGCCGTCAAATTACTCAAGTGTAAGAACATTTTATCTCTTTTTCTCATGCAAGCTCCATGATCTTATTATAAATTGCATATGTAGGGATGTGTCTTGTTAAAGCAGATTTAGTATGTAGCTTAGTAGCACCAGATTGGTTTTGTTATGAGACTTGGGGATTATAACATGAGTTATATATGTATATATGTTTTTTTTTTTTCTTGGCTATTACTTTGNCTCTTTTTCTCATGCAAGCTCCATGATCTTAGTATAAATTGCATATGTAGGGATGTGTCTTGTTAAAGCAGATTTAGTATGTAGCTTAGTAGCACCAGATTGGTTTTGTTATGAGACTTGGGCATTATAACATGAGTTATATATGTATATATGTTTTTTTTTTTTCTTGGCTATTACTTTGTGCTTGGAATCCCTAATAGTCAACCCCAAGGTAAATAATGCCTAAGCTATCAATGTAACAGGAAGGGCTATAATTTTGGTAAATTGTTAACTTTTTAGGAAGACTTTTTTTTTTTTTTTTGTTGATGAATCATAATATTATTTCAACGCAAGAACTGTTACAACCATACAGAGCAGCAACCCTGCTCAAAACACCAACACAACAGAGGAGTCAACAATACAGTGTTAGACTAAAATTCTATGACTGACATCCCACCTCCTACATGTATTCCTACTGGTAAAATTGCTTTTCAAGCAAGCAGAAATGTTTTGAAAAGTGTTTAAAGTGTACAATGGATGAAATAGCAAGCTTATACTTATAGGAGTGAAATTGTTAAATCAATGTCAATCAGCACTTACCATGAACAGAAACTCTTAATTAGTGAACATAGCATCGAAGCTTGTAACTGCATCTTTGAGAGAACAAAGGAGTAGCCAGTGTCTGGAAATACTTGTTAGCACTAATTTATAATACACATACATTGCTTAACTTGTTAGCACTGATTTTTATCGGTTGACTGATTATTTCATCTCTATTTTTCACCTTCTGTTCTCAGGTATGGATTTTATGATGAATGCTTGAGAAAATATGGAAATGCCAATGTCTGGAAATACTTCACCGACTTATTTGATTACTTACCTCTGACTGCCCTTATCGAGAGTCAGGTTTGAACTTTGAATTTATTATCTTGCAGAATAGTTTTCTGATTATTTCTTATGCCGACCTCTAACTTTCAAGTATATTGCAGATTTTCTGTTTGCATGGAGGTCTCTCACCTTCTTTGGATACACTTGATAATATTCGGGCATTGGATCGCATACAGGAGGTATGTGTATTATAAAATGGCTGGTATGAATGTTCAGGAGTCTGTTCTGCATAGTCTCTTTAAGGTTTATAAAGTTGCTGGTATGCTATTTTAAGCTTAATATCGATATATTTAACTTTTTGGATTGGTTTGGGAATTAATCTTTGATATTGTAATTGTAGGTTGTAATATTTTTATTTTTCTTTGAAAGCTTTCACATAGGGCTTGCAATAATTACCCATTTCTCTTTCTATTTGGTTTAATTGTAGATTTACTATGTTTTCAGCCTTGCCAGCTGCATTAGGAATTTAGGATGTTTCATCTTTTGGCCAACAGGTGCAATAGGATAATGGATTGTCAATTTTTAACATTTTACTTGCCTAAATCTATGCTAATGATGTTGATTGGATGCCTGAAAACTGTTGCACCTTTGTTCAGGACATCCCTTGTTTTCTTTTCTTGAGTTAAGCTGTTGCCTGATAACTGTACTTGTGCATTGCAGGTTCCTCATGAAGGACCAATGTGTGATCTCTTGTGGTCTGATCCAGATGACCGCTGTGGGTGGGGGATATCTCCACGTGGTGCAGGATATACATTTGGACAGGATATAGCTGCTCAGTTCAATCATACCAATGGTCTCTCCCTGATATCTAGAGCTCACCAGCTTGTCATGGAAGGGTACAATTGGTGCCAGGTACCTCACATAATTTTTGGAATCAGATCATGAGTATAATTATCTCCTGTGTGAAAAAGACGTTTCTTGTTCTTTGTATTGACTTTATTCCTGATGACTCTCTTAGGACAAGAATGTTGTGACTGTATTTAGTGCTCCAAATTACTGCTACCGATGTGGGAATATGGCTGCAATACTGGAAATCGGAGAGAATATGGATCAGAATTTTCTGCAATTTGATCCAGCTCCCCGGCAAATTGAACCTGACACTACACGCAAGACTCCAGATTATTTTTTGTAATTTTATATACCCACCAGCTGTTTGTAGTTACTGTGTTCTGCTGTTACTGTAGATGTGTCTTTAAGGAAAGGAGTTTCACTGTTTAAGGGTTATCATCAACATAATTCTTTCTTTTGGAGTTTGCCTGCTGCTGCCTTATCTGCACAAGAAACTCATAGGAAAACTGCCAGAAGCCACCAATTGGTGTTGTATATTTTTGAGAGGAGTAAGCGGCAATAACATGGTATATCTTGTTCTGTAATTTTTTTTCTCATTTCAAGTTAGAGCATATTTTTGAGACTTGAAAGTCATGTTCATTTGAGACTTGTGTTGCCAAATGAAAATGCAGGTGTTAATTTTATATAAATGAATGATATCATAGGTACAGAGTGTTGATTTTTGAGTAGGGACAGTTGCATCGAGATTCAGAAAATAGGAACTTGAACAGTTTTCAATTTGAAGCTTTGTTGATGGTCCATTTACCGATGATTTCTATTTTCTACATGTTAATTGAGGCTTGATTGACAACATAGTATATCGATTTGATTTACAGTGTCAAATAGAGTAAACCACATCTGGATATAAAATTTCCATCTTTTACTAGATTGATCTTATATCATTTCAGAAGTTGTGGTAAGAATGAAGAGGAATGTGATTTGAAGTAGGCAGAATAGGAAGCAACGATCCATGTAGAAGTCACAAAAAGGGTTAGCTTTTAACAGTGGATCACAATGAGCGGAATCTCAAAAGCATGCTGGTTTTCGTTTTTCTTTATGAAAGTTAACGATTCAGAGAACAGACAAGAGAAGAAGCCGTTCAGTACTTGATTTCCTTTACATGGGATTTTCAAGAGATCTATTAAAAGCGGAAAATATAGCACCTGCCCATAAAATTTTCACGAAGTTATTTTCGAGTTTTTTTTTTTAAAAAAAAATATATAAAATATTTAAAATTTCAATGTGTATTTTAATTTTATTTTTATTTTTAAATTTTTTTAAAAGAAAACAAATATTTAAATCATTGCCACTTGAATTATTTTGCAACAACTTAACAAATTCATTCGACCTTATTTGCTTTTTTTTTTTTTTTTTTTTTCTAATGAATCATTAAGAAATACTTGTAGTTCTTAACGGAAGGACAATCATTCTAGAAAAACTTTTTACATGATATTACGAAGCATTCAACAATTCGTTTTCAATGCTCTCCATTCAGGCACAGTTTGAGTATTGATCAGATAATTTGCGATTGGGTTGCATTTTAAGGATTCCGAATGCACATGTGGGTGGGGCTTGTGTTCATGGCTTGCTAATAGAAATATGCAAAAGGCAGAAAAACAACCAGATTAGATCAAATCAATACAAGATGCAGAAACAAAAAAAAGGGAGAATATTAACAATTACAAATATGCAGGCTGCAAAAGCTGAATATTAGGCCTGATATGCTAATACTATCCAAAATCATAACACTTAGCTAATTAAAAACTAAAAGAAAGAGGGATCAATATGGCACAAATTTGATCATACAAAAGACCTTTTTATTTTGTCAAAACATAGAGTTTGTCTGCGTCCTTACTGGAACAAAACCTGACGCTGAAACTGCCTTCTTCCTCAGATATATGACTGATCCACTAACGACCAACAAAAAAATTACGATTCCCTGTCCAATGTAATTCAGAAAATTAACATGAATACTAACATATAATCATGTTTATCATCTGCAATTTAACAATTAAAATGCAGAATAACTTTGACTGAATTTTACTTATCAATGCTTCCTGGCATCTGTACGACAAAACATAATTTAATTCATGTGATGAAACACTAGACAGAGAAGAGAACATTGCAGTGCTAATGCCTGACATAGAAAGCTTGCTCCCTTTCTGATATAACAGCCAATCGTAGAAGTCAAATGGATGCTACTACTACTTAATTGGTTAATAAAGAACTAACGTGAGTGGCAAAATCTCAAATATAGTACGAGGAATATGAGCTGCAAATTTTAATTACTTTCAAACCCATTGTATATCAATTTTCGGGGGGATTTTGATGGCTGTAGAGGATAAAATTATATTGATGCTCAAAAGCAAAGGTGCTTTTACATTAAAATTTGAATGAAGCAATATGTAGCTGACTATGATTTGTGAATTACTGAAGGTTAGTTCTAATGCTCACAGATTAAGCAGAAAGGTAGATAGAAGAACAAGAATGCTACAGCACTTAATCTCCTTTATGGATTTGATTCAGGAAGGATAAATGCCTCCTAAAATGGCAAGATTGTCACAATTAGCATAAACTGTGGACTTCAGTCCTTGACCAAGGCTATAGGCCATATTTCAGGATTTAAGCACGTGAAAATTACTGGAGTGCTTAGGACTGCTCAAACACATGGGAAATCATTGGCTATCATGTCCCACAAGTTAGAATCACATGCAAACGGGAAGTTCTCATTTGTCATTGAAATTTGAATTATTCAGTTAATGATATATAGGTAAGAAAACTTTGCTTTGATTCATTCAACCAACCAAGTTCACAAGCTACTAAACAAATATTTGAATTAAAGGCAACATAAAAAATGAAAATTACCTCAAAACCAAGCACTGACAACCTCTCTTCAGTAATTGGTGGTATACAGCTCCTATAAGTTATGTAAGCTTGCAATTTATTATCTGAAGTCGATGAGTCATCCAGCAAATTTCTATGTTTCACAGAAGTGGTGAAGTCTCGTGCACTATGTAACACATTTTGTGATTTTGCAATGCTATCAGAGACTTCCAGAAACGACCGAGCGTTTTTAGAATTTGTCCTTTTTGAATCCTTCTTGGCATCTTTAATTTCTATACATTTGAATGGAATTCGATATCCAGTCTCACTGCAGCGATATTTCTGATCACCCTACAAGCCCACAAAAACTTATAAGCTATAAACAAAAATGACTAGCTAAGAACAACTACTTGGAAGAGAGACTTCATAAGTTCATAAAGATCATAGAAAGGAGAAGATCCAGGAAACATGCAAATAAGAGGTTATAGATGCTGTGCTAAGGATAGACATAACAAGGGGTTTAGGTCTTTAGGAAGCTTGACATAACTTCGTTTAGTTGATGAAGACTGAAGAGCATGCATTCTATCCCATCTCTTAGATTGATCACATTTCTACAGTCCCCAAACATCACAGATGCTGTGCTAAGGACAGACATAACAAGGGGTTTAGGTCTTTAGGAAGCTTGACATAACTTCGTTTAGCTGATGAAGACTGAAGAGCATGCATTCTATCTCATAACTGTTTTTGGCTGAAGCACGATGATCATGAACAAGTCTATAGTGTGTACTGAAAATGTTCCATTTTCTCAACTCCCCTAGTATTAAATTAGTCTTAAATCAACATATAGCTCATCAGCATCTAATCTAAACAAGAATCACTTCTGCATCATATATCTAATCACCCTTCAATCTCACAATTAGACAGCTTGATTATGTAGATAGTTTCTAAATGAAACGTGTTGGCCATGTATAAAGTTATAACCGCCACCAGCATGTGTTGGAGATTAGCAATAATGCTGCTCGAATCATTCTAGCGCAGAATGCAACCAGAACGGCTAAATAATCAAATTCTCAAATATTGAACTGCAAAATATTATGTTGCAACTCTGTTAAAAGTTAAAACGAAAACAGTTTGTGTTGGCATCTTGAAACTGCATATAACTGACATTTGATCTTAAAGTCACCCCCCATTGTTCTAGAGAGATATTGCACTTATTCAGTGCATGACATATACAACATGTATGAACATGACCAATTAAACCATCTAACAGAGCCATAAATCATGGGATCTACTATAAGATCGAGTCCCTATTCTGAAGAAATAGAAACCTACCTTCTCTGAGTAGAGGCAGGGGACGCAGGGACCAGAAGGAGAGCACTCAAAGGTAACGTTACTTCCTGCGGGCTTTTCCTTGAAACCCAATAGAACTCTGCGCCCGAACCCAGTTCCTTGGCTTCCCCAATCTCTGCTCAATTCAAAAAAGTTAGAACTTTTACAAACTGCAGATCAAAACCATCATATAGATCACTAACCAGGCTGACCAGGAAAATCCCTTAACACCAAAAGGGGGAGAGAGAGAGGAGCTTACGATTGCTGCCCAAAAGCGTGAAGGGGAACTTCTGAAAATACAGCGATGCCAAGGAAGAAGCAGAGGAGGGGAAGAAACAGTTGTAGATTTGCAGAATTCATTGGTTTACTTTGCGCTTTCCTCTTCCTCTGCTCTCCTATATTGGAATTTTCGGTTATTCAGCTTCGTAGGCATATATACCTCTATCGGGTTTTTCTTTATACTTTGGACTAAAACGTTCTCAACATGTTTTCCAATATCACTATCATCTGTAGCCGACTAGCCTTCTTATAGACATCTTGGTTTTTATAATTTGATTATGAGGTTTCTTACATTTTTTTAATATATATTGTATGTTATATTACATAAAAATAGTTAATATATAAATAATATGTGTATAAGTTAATTATTTTTAAATTTGTTTAAGAAAATAAAATAANTGTTTGAGAAAATAAAATAAATTAATTTTATATCTAATAAAATATAAAAATTACGTATACTTATCATATCAGTGTAGTATGACATATACGTGTAGTATCATAAAATACCCATTTGATTATTTACCTAGTTTTTCATCTCAAAGCAAAACTGTAATTAATAAATTAACTCAGTGTGTATCATGTAAATTATAAAATATTGATATAAATAAATAATTTGTAACAGATTCACTCAATGTTTGTGTTATAAGAAGTATATTTGATATATATTTTTTTCTTTTTAGGGAGTCATTTGTTTGCTTAAAATGTAGTTTCTTCTTCTTGTATTGGTTTCTTACAAAGAAAAGGGGAAAATGAAAAATAGGAAATAAACATAGAAAAAGTTTTGATTTTTACTTCTAAGTACTTTCAGAAAATAATGAATAATATATATATATATATATAAGTGCATTAAAGATTAAATACCACCTTGCATTTTTTTTTTTCCAGACAAATATCAGCTTCCATTTTGAAAGAGAATTGATGAGTGAAGAGCTAAAAAAGAAATTGTATTTTGTTCCTTCACTTTTAGAGGCGTTATCAATTTGATCCTTGAGTGAAAAACATTCTCAATTTAGTCCCTTACTTTCTTGTTTCGCTTCAATGTAATCCTTCCGTTAACAAAACTAATAGAAGTAACGAGTTGGATTGTTAAATGTGATGTGTCATTGTTAAATGCCAAATTAACAGTCTAAACTTATTACTACTCAAAACTATACTCTTTCATTAAAAAAACACAACAATTCACAATCTTAATGTCTCATTCCTCTCAAACATATCAGGATTTGTTTTTAATTTTCTGGGCTTTATCTTTGCTTTCTCTCAAACATATCATTTGCTTGTTAACCAAATAATAAGAAACAAGAAGCATAGAACACCAAAAATAATTAGTTTCAGAACACCTATAGCCAAAATTGATCTAAATGAGAATAGAACAACAGAAAAATTTGAACCCATTATTCAGAATCCAATTTGCGCTGCTAGTTGGGAAATTTCAGTTGGGTATCGATATGATTTTTGAGTTTGTTGCAAGGGCGGATCTTACATCCTCTAGGTGGTGCTGTCCACTTCTCCGCTTCTTCAATCTTGGAGGCGATGACTTCCACAGTTGGGTTACTGCAACAAAGACTCACAGAGGTGGAGGTGATGGGTCATTGCCCCTATCTCTCTTCGTGGGTTTGTCTTTAAATTGCAAATTTTTTGGGCTTGATTTAAGGTAAGGAATGAACTTATAGGTTATGTGAATGAGAATGCAAAAATGGGAAAAAAGCTTTTTGTGTATAAAATTAAGGGTAAGTAACCAATTGTGAGAGAAGAGGGCATGAGTGACAAAAGGAAAAATCCTAAAGTTTTAGTCTTAAACTTTCAATTACATCTTCGTTTTAAGGGCCTCATGTAATAGAATTGTCAATTAAGCTGCTGATTTAGCATTTAATGGTAACACATCACATTTAATAGTACAACTCAACACTTCTATTAGTTTTGTTAATGGCATATGAATGGAAGGACTATATTGGAGCAAAACAAGAAAGTAAGAGACTAAACTGAAAATATTTTTCACTCAAGAACCAAATTGATAATAACTTTAAAAATAAAAGACCAAAATAATATTTTAGTCGCTAAAAAACACGAGCAAAGCTTAAGGAGCTACGTATGAAAATTGTATCATTGCCCTTGGAGGATGTTGGGCTAAAAAATAACATCCACCCATAATGGATCAAATAAAAGGCTGTGTCTGTGTCATGTCAGCCCACTGTCTGAATAAGACCTCACAAGCCCAATTTGTATGTGGGATGTCCAAACAAAGCTCAAAATCCGCACCAAAAGGAAAAAGTTTAAAATATCTCCTTCTCTTGATTTGATATATATATATCCCCAATTTCAGTCATAGGCCGTTTGGTAGGGTCTATGTGATTTGAAGTTTGAAACTTTGAACTGATAACCTCCCTGATGGAATATTTGGAATTCAATGTTTTACTAGTATCCCCTTAAAAACTATCAACAAACAATTTACATATTCTAAATAAGGGCTATATGAGCAAATTGATTAACAAAATATATTTTAATAAATTATTTATCAAAATAGAGCATGGTGTAACTATTCACTAAAATGATTTATTTTTAATTATTTTATTCATGAGACAGACATGGATAAGATGAGTTACGCTACTTTGTAAGTAGCGTGACTTCAAGGATCACATTACTTTAAAGTAACGTGACCTTTTTTTTTATGTACCTATCAATAATTTAATAAAAATTACCCAAAATCAGTAAATAGTTTTCAAACTACTCCATTTGCTTAAATACTTTGTAAAACTATATTCTTTTAGTCATTTTGCTAGCTATATGTGTTTTGTCTTTTATTTATTTATTTTTTAATGTAAATTTGAAATTTAAACACAGTATTAGAAGTTGGATACTAATTAGGAATTAAGCACGAAAATATGTATGTTTCAAATACAGAATACTTTCTTCTATATATTCACTAATACATACTTATATTTTAAAAAGAATGCCCTATTTCCACCATGAAATTTAATGCTCATAAAATTATTGTCAATGAAGATATACTCTCTAAGATACCAAACTTCCAAGAAATCCTAGAGGTGGATTTTTTATATAAATAATATTTATATAAAAAAAACAATATGATTATATATTCATGTTTATATATTAACCAATTTATTTGGAAACACCAAGAAGCACAAGATGCCACTTGAGCCCTTTATCAAACAGTAATTGCATTGTGAGAGTTGGCCAGCCATGAGACTATGAAATCAGTTCTCTTACAGATGTAGCCTTCCAAGGGTAGGGTCAGGGCCATGTGCTTTGAAACTTAAAACTATAGGAGTCAGCCTTTTCCTCACCCCACATGGTGGACTATTAGCCATTGGAACAAGATTAGTGTATCAAAACCCCGCCTTATGACTTGTGGACCACCAACAAGGACAGGTCAAAAATAAATGCTATCTGGTATAGAAACTGTTAAATGATATCACGAGATATCTGCGATTATGTTGCTTCTTTTGGTCCTATTATTGTTCCATTAATTTATAGCTTAGCTGTTCAGAAAAATAGGAAGGATATATAAGTAACTGAGGACGGTGCCCACAGGATAAGAAAATCCATTATTCACAAGAATTCGAAGGTGGTGACATACATTCCCTAGAAAATGTTGCTAACAGAGCAAGGACATTGGCAGTTATGAAAGGAAAAACACACACACAAAATAAGAAAAGTTCATATGTGGATTAGAGTGGATATAGAAGATCAAGTATAAATAATCTAGGAATAAATTGGTATCTTTGGTCAATTAAGGTGGGTTAAAGTTAGGTGATAGACAAAGACAAAGGGTCATATATCTATCAGGTGGTCATGCACAACATTATGGTCTATGACCATGACTGTAGGATATATAATGTAATCCTCTTTGGATCATGTTACCATTTGATATTTGCCAGCACGCAATCGACAGCAAGTTAAGAAGTCATTTCACTCAGATTTTCAAATGCACACCGACGAATTATGTGGTTCTATCTGGTCAAAAGAGCCTAACTGTTCAAGTATTGTTTAGAAGAAAATGAGAAAATAATTAAGTAAATATTCCTTTCAAAGATAGTATTCCTTAATACCAATTCAAAGTCAAAAGCATCAAAGTGCACGAGTTTCAATACCTGATTATCTGATGATGTTGCCCCATAGATTTTTTTACGGTGCGCACTGTGTTACACCTCTCCTCAGTTGAGTCCTCAGTGATGACATAGTTGGGTGGGACTCTTTCATGGCCATTCTGACAAGAGAAATGTTTCTTGTCACTTTACTTGCAAAATTTGATGTTAAGTTGGCTAGCAAAGTCTAACTTTTCAAAAAGATACGATTTACTTGGAAAGTGCTAGATTACTGATATTCTGTGTCGTGACACTAATACTGCATAAAAATGTTAACATACTAATAATGGTTTAGAGAAACATGTCAGGGAGAAAGGAAAATCAAAGATGCAGAGCTAGCATTCTATTATCATGTAAAAGATGTTTTTCAGAATCCATACATGCAAATAGAATCTGCATTGCAAGTTACAAATTTTTCTATAGAAGAAGCAAAGGGTCTGGAATAAATGATATGCTAACTGGAACGGATTTCCTTCTGTTGATAACATAAACTGCAAACCTTTCCTAAATCCTAATGCTGCAATTCCCAGATGCACAACAGATTGTTGTGCTTCTTTTTCACTGCTAGGCTAATTGACACACACCATGGGGAATTCATCATACTGATCAGAGAAACCATGTTTCTCTGCCATGCTCTTGAGAGAGGAAAAAACTTGGTACATGGAAGGTCTGTCTTTAGGCCTAGGAACAATACAAGAGCAAGCAACCTTAATGAATTGCATAATCTCATCATCATGTTGGTGTCTTTCATCCAATAATGCTTTATCTATGGCATCTTTGGGTCGACCTGTGATAGATAACCAATTCACCCAATCCACTAAATTCCCTTTGAATCCTTCCCCTCCATTGTTCACTTCAAGTGGCTTCTGCCTGGTAACCAATTCCAAGAGAACTACTCCAAAACCATAAACATCCCCTTTCAGGGATGCAACCATAGTGCTTGAGTACTCAGGAGCAACATAACCAAACTCACCCAGATCACCATTGACAAAGGAGCTATCATTGGAATCACACGAAACCACGAGCCTCGCCAACCCAAAATCTGTTATCCGAGCTTCAAAATCATAATCAAGAAGAATTATATTGGAGCTAATGTTCTGGTGAATATACGGAGGATGACAAGCATGGTGAAGCCAAGCAAATCCTCTGGCTGCACCTACCCCAATCCTCAGCCTTGTTGGCCAGTCCAGAAAACTATACGGGCTATTAGCATTGCCATTTCCATGCAATTGAGAATACAAAGTCCCATTAAACATGTGCTTGTACACCAAAAGCTTCTCTTCTTCCACTATACAAAAACCCAATAAAGGTACCAAATTGGGATGTCTAAGCTGCCCCAACCTATTCATCTCTGATCTAAATTGCTTCTCACTGAACTTACAAGCAGTAAGCCTCTTTACTGCAAGTGCTGAGCCATCACGCAAAACTGCCTTATATGAAACTCCAGTTCTAGTAGAAATCACAATATTTTCGGGGTGAAAACTGTTTGTAGCTACCAATAAATCAGCTAATCTAACCTTCACAATGGGTTTCTGAAACAAAGACACTTGAGCAAGCTTGTGTAACCTCAATAACTCAATCCAATCACTATCATGCTTGCTACCACCAGCTCCACCATAGCCTCTCTTTTTCTCACTAACCCTGACAAAGAACCACCACCAGAGAGAAAAACCCAACAACAAAGACCCCAATGCCCCAACAACACCAGCAGCAATAATAATCCCAAGACTTCTGCTACTCAACCCACCACACTTAGACCCAATAGGCTTCCCACACAACCCCCTATTCCCATCAAAATCAGCTTCACTAAACTTAGACAAATCCGGAGGAATGGAACCCGAAAGATCATTATTCACAACAGAGAATCTCTTCAATCGGTCAAGCCGACCCAACTCATATGGGATCGAACCCGATAGCTTATTTTCATTCAAAATAAGGGTATTCAGGAACTTACAATTCACAATCTCCGGTGGAATTGAACCGGAGATTTGGTTCCCGGAGAGATCTAATGTCACCAAATAGGGCAACCAGGTACAGATATGGGGAGGGATCGAACCAGAGAGAGCGTTGCCGGAAACCACCAGAGTCTGTAAGCTCCGGCAATACTTCAGGGACTCCGGGAGCTTTCCGGCGAGCTGCATATCCCGGAGCTGGAGGCTGATGAGACGGGTTTCCTTTTCGTTCCAGCAAGATACACCGACGAGCTGGCAGATTGAGGACACGGAAGTGTTGGTGAAGGTCCAGGAGCTGAGCCTTCCATTTGGGTCGGCAAGTGAGTTCTTCACCCCATGGAGGCAAATCAGGTCGTCTTCAATGGAGACGCAGAGAGAAGTGTAAAGGAGAAAGATTGAGGCGGAGAAAATGATAAGCTTCATGATGAGGAAATGGGGTTTCTTGTTGAGTTAAAAAGTTAGGGCTATTAGAGTTTTCAAGGGTGAAATGGGTGCAATGGTGAAAGACGAGAATGGCTGGACAATGAGTGTAGATGGAGACAGAGAGAGGAGGTGAAGGAATATGCAGCTTTTTGACCAGGGGCCGACTAGTTGAATCTTGTGTGATAGAATGATAGAGTGATAGTGTTTTAAGACAAGTATCTATCATGAATTTCAGATGATAAATGCGACGCCGTTTCTTCAACCCATTAATATGGACTTTACGTAGACAAGAAAAAGAGTTAGTAGTAGTAGGCCACCTCACTTGATTGCTTTAAAAGGCTCACAATCCCATCATTACAACAATCACTTTGTTTATTTATAAAGGGAATATTATTAAAAAAAAATTAGAAAATAGAAAAATAATTAAAAAAAAGAAAGAAAGAAATAAAATGTACCACTCAAGGTGCGCGGTTAATGGGTGAGCTTATATTTCCAGGCCCAAACACTGGCAAATGGATCCACTGTTTGATTAACCAAAGTACTAAGGCCTTGTAAGTTTATTAATTCCCAAGTCCTGACCCAAAATCAGCATTTGGATCCACCACATTTAGGCCCAGATGGCTTTTAAATTAGTTGGGTGTGTTGATTACCTTTAAAAATTGATTACTTCTATATTGTGTGTATTTTTTTTTTATTATTATTATTACATAACAACATAAAGATTATAATTCATAATCTCATGCAAACTACTCGAACTCTTTACTATTATAGTACATTTATGACTTTATATAGTGTGTATTTTATTCACAAATTCCGTAGTTAGCTGAATCTAAATTTGATAACCCATGCACTAATTTATTTATTTTTCTATCAAATTCCATATTTTACCCTCAAGTCAATTTGCATATATATAATTGTGCGTACAACATATTTAGAAATGACATCCTTTCTGTTTTAGCGACGAGAAAAAATGAGGGAGACATGAGAAACACAAGACGGAAGAGAGATTCTGATACAGACTTTAGCCCAAAAAGGGAGGCTTTATTCACATTGGATAAAAAAAGATAAGATAAATAATGGGTTAAACAAGGCAAAGGAAAGGGAAATCCATTAGAGATAGATAGATATATTCGTATATGTGTAGAATATTTGTCAGAAAGTGTGCAAGTGTGGGACTACACCAAGCATTTGATAGGTTGGCAAACAAAGACAACTCAACAAGTAAGGGGGATTAGGAATCAATGCCTCTCTTGTCTTGTTTCGCTCTCTCACAAACACAAAAAAACAAAACCAAAACACCCCACCCACCATCTAAAATTGTACAACCGTAGACATCTAATTCATAAAGAGATCACGTGGACTTCTTTCTTGCAAGATTTGTGTTCTAGATTCCATAATTAACGCTGCAGAAGAAGCTCAACCAAATATTGATGTCAAGCCGTGTGTAATTGATTTTCCTTTTTAATTAACTCTTTTAACTAAGTGTGAGTGATTGCTAGTTTAATTGGCTAGAAATTGATTGTCCAATCTAATTTGCAAGAACAGTGTGCAACCATGTGTATGTACCTTAGGATTTAGGACTTAGGACCCACCAAATACACCAATTATTAGGAGCACCCACCAAGAACAATTTTCTTTCTCCTTTTCTACTCTAAAATCCTTTCGAAAAGCATGCAATAATGATCACGTATGTTGGCAAGAATCACAACCCATTTAAATTCTCATTATACTTTCCAACCTTCAAGCCCCATTTTGTTCTCTGAGTAAGGCCTATAGCTCAGATAACCTTCTCCTATGGCTAGCAAACACTACAGATCAGGGAAGAAGAAATCCATTTGTGAGATATCAATATTGTTAGTGGCAAATGTTGTCAAACTTTCATCGTCTCTCAGGGTTGCTGGTCTGAGTCTCAGTGAAAATCTCCCTGCAGCATCACTAGAAGATAACACAAAAAGCGTGGGTATACGCAAAGACAGTGCTGTTTTGGTACCAAAATCTTGTACAAGCCAAAGGTCACAAGAGGCAGAGGCTACCACAAAACCACGTTCTTACCTAGTGAAGCCAGAAAAGGAGGATCCATTCTTTGTGAGGCATGAAATTGAGGATATTGATGCTACTGCTTCAAGCTATATCAGACAGATTCGTGAAAAGATTGACAATGGAAAAAATGATGCTGACACTGCTAGTAGTACTGCAGGGAAACGGTTTTCTGGCTTTGCCATATCAACCTAATCTGGGATATACAGTTAAGTAGCTTGCTTTTCTAGTATTAGCAACTTGTGTATTAGCTTTATTTTATACCAACAAGATCAATAAAGAGCTCGATTGGAAATTTATGTCGTATTAAAGGCAGTAGTAAAATAAAATAGATAGTCAATGTACGTACATATAAAATCTTGTTTTTGTTATTTGTGTTACTTATTCTGTAGTTCTGATGTTATTAGTCACTAATTAATTATATGATTAGTCTTGTTTTCACAGGGGAGTTTCGAGTAATAAACATAAAATAATATTAGTATATTCTATCCCTCTTAAAAAAAAAATCAAATAGTTATCTTGAGAGTGAGTAGATATATCAGGTTATGCCTAAAATAAAATCATTTACCTTGGAGTAGATATATCAGATTATACCGTGAAATAGTTTTTTTTTTTTTTTTTTTTNTTTTTTTTTTTTTTTTTGAGATAAATGTGGATGAATGGTGTGAAGAAGCCAATTTCTCCGAAGTTTCATGCACAACTCACGTATTCTTTTGTGTCCAAACACACATATTTCCTATGGTTCTTTTCCCCTGCTTCTCTGGCATTCTATTATAGGCAAAGGAATGAATCATTTTTGTTTAGTTTTTATGGCCTTCTTTCTTATCCCATTTTGCTCTATTTGGAATGAACCTAAGTGGATTCATCATTTACAAAACTACTGTTTTACCAATCTAGGTGAAAGAAGAATCTGAATGTCAAACACTAACTCGCAGCAGCACCGTACACAAGTTAAAACATGATCAACGGAAAAGGAAAAAAGGAAATTGCATTTTAGTTTGGACAACCCCCTGTTAAAGTTCTTAAATTCTGAACATCTAGTCTATTCTCGTAATGCTTTCTGCAATGCAAATTCATAATAGTTATACTATGAGACAGTTTAAGATAATATGTAAAGATGATTTTTTATTTTTTTTTACATAAAAGCGTAATGTGAAAATAAAACTCTTTTTAGTCGTGATATTAATAAATAGAAAAAATAAATAAAATAATGATGTTTTTTTTTTTAATAGAGAAAGACAATTATTAGCTGGAATATATATATAGGATATTTGTGTTTAGTTAATTATTTGAAATCATGTAGATAGCTTCTGTTAATTTTAGTCAAGGTGCATGTTCAATATGAGGATATTCAGTTTCATATTATATTTACCAAGATCATGCTGATAGAACAATGAACGTGATCAGCTACAAGGAAGTCAGCTTAATTTGCTTTGCGTGTATATCACATTAATTACCTAACAAACATTCCTTCGCACTAGAACATTTAATCATTTTAATTTTAATAAATGAAAAATCAAGAATATGTTGAGAAAAATAAATCCATCCTAATAGAAACGTGCTAGGATANAATTAATGTGATCAGCTACAAGGAAGTCTTTGCGTGTATATCACATTAATTACCTAACAAACATTCCTTCGCACTAGAACATTTAATCATTTTAATTTTAATAAATGAAAAATCAAGAATATGTTGAGAAAAATAAATCCATCCTAATAGAAACGTACTAGGATATGATTGAGTTAAGATAAACAAAATAATTATCCAAATGATCAAACTAATTATATTCCTAAAATTTATCTATATCTATAGTCAAAATTGAAATTAGATCATATATATCCCTTAATTAAAATTCAAATGCAAAGAATTAATGTTCATTTCTATTTGAATGTGATCCGTCCATGGAATTAGAAACTAAAACTGAGTTACGAAAGAACCCATTCAATTCAACAAACATAAAAGACATAGGTAATTAAGAAGAATAGAGTAGTGAAGCATTAATAATAATATTATATATATTATATTTGTGAGCTGACTAATTTTGAAGTCCCAAGTAGCAATAAGCAGAGCAATAGCATAGAAAGAGTAGCAGGTGCCCTATCATTTCACTTCAGCCCCCAAAAGCAACCAGACAAATAAAACAAGAATCCCCCAACCCAACACCGAATATGACAACCCATCTTTCTCCTCTTCTCTCCCACTTAGCTCTAAGCTGTACAAACAAGGAAACCAATTACCTACACAAGCTAATCATTTTTGTCCAAGTAATCATCCCCCACTATTATCTTATCTTATCTAATTAAATCCCTAACCCTCCTCTCTCTATCTCTCTCTCTCTCTCTCTCTCTCTCTCTAATTAATAATCCCCACATTTTTTGCTTCTTTAATCTTTACAAACACCAAAATTAATTAAATTAAATACCATAATTAAGCAACACTAATGATGTTATCCCCGCTACCGCTAAACTTGCCAGACATAGCCTGAAAAGCAGATGACGCCGACGATGACGAGTGGCTCGATGTCGGCGACTGCTCATTTGGCGTCGTCGTCGTCGTCGGCGGCGGCGGCTTCAGTGATAATGGCAACGGCTCAATGGGAGATTTCTCTTTCAAGTTGAGATTCGACATTTTTGAAGATGGAGGAACTGGCACTGGCAGAATTGGTGTAGGCCTGATCAGCTTAGCTGAAACTCTGGGGCCCAATGTGAGATTCTCAATCGGCTTCTCACCAACTGCCACCACTACCGGAGCTAGCGTCGTCATCGGAAAATCCAAGGCACCGTAACCGTGGTGGTGGTTCAGATGTGACTGTGGATGCTTGGGCGGCACTGCTTCCTGATGGACCACTTGATCTTCCTCCATTATCATAGACGATTCCATCACCTGAAATATAAAAAATAAATAAATCAGATCTGTGTCTGCTGACTAGGAGATTAATTAAATTCGATTTAATTAACCATCAAGTAATTAAATATTATAATTACCGTATCGGTAGTGATATCAAAGAGACTAGATCTCCGGCGCCTCCGGTTCTGGTTGTGCCGTCGAAGAAAGTACTTCTGAGCATGACTCGCTACCTGAGTCGGTGTCCGTGTTTTCACGAAGTTTCTAGAAATCCCCCTCCAATCTCCTTTCCCAACTTTCTGTAACCCCAACAGGAATAGCCTATGCTCATCCTCCGTCCACGGAACACCTTCATTGATCCAAACACAGAAAACTCAATCCCCAAAACCAAACACCACCTTATATGACATTAAATAAACTAAGCAGTAAGCACATCAATCAATCATTAACATAGAATAGATTACCTCGCTTGCGCTCGCGGCTGCGACCAGAGGCATGAACGACGTCGTCAGAGGCATAACCCGCATCAGCGTTGGAATCCTGAGGCTGCTGCTCATGATCAAACTGCGACAGATTCGTCATACTAGCGCTCTTCCTAAACGAGCTCCCACCTTCAGTGAGTCGTACACCAAACAACATGATCCCGTTTGGTGCGCCTCCGCCGCTGCTCCCGCCGGGATCGGTGCACGTGCGGGAGTTGTGGCCGTTGTTACCACACTGGGAGCACGTGCGAGACATCTTCTCTTGACTCTTGAGCGAAACGCAGTTTGTGGTGTGCTTATATTCCCAGTCCATGCAAGGACCCAAGGAGAGAAAAAGAAAAAAGGATTCTAATAGAAAAATAGAGAGATAAGGGAAGGTCTGGTTGATATAGAGAGAGAGAGGGGAGGGTGTGAATGGTGATTCCTAGGGTTTGTGTTTCTTTCTGGTTGGCGCGGCCGTACCATAAGCTTTTAGGGTTAGCATTTAGCAAGGAAAAGTAATATACAATGCCTCGCAGGTGCAGTAATTATTTACATAGTACTGATTGGTCTGATGTTTCAGTGTGTGGGGTCGCCAATCAGGACCGTTAATTTTTGTGTCAAATTTCCTCGATGTGCACAAAGCGAAATATCATATACAGCAATTAATGACCAATGATGATTATTAAAAGAAACCCCCTAAAATAGAAAAAATAAAAATAAGTAATATCCATCCTTTGCAAACATTCATTCAAGAATGATATAGCATTTTTCAATATATCAATTTGAGATCATAATTATTTTTCTATATTTATCAATGGTATTTACATAACAAGATAATTCTCTTTATTTTTATAATCCCTTAAAAAGTTTTATTTATCTTTTATGTGTAAAATAATTCTTAAAATATATATAAAAAAAAAGTGTGTATGAATGTGCAGGTTGTCGTATTCACATATCCTCAATTACTTTATTTTTTCTTTTAAATCCAAGTGTAATTAGAATATAGTTATGTAGATTTTGGTTAAGGAGTGTTATACAAATGCTATTATTCTAATCTTGATAATAAAGTATTGCAGGACAATGATGTGGTAGATTTAAAGGATCAAAATAAAGAAGAGAACATAGAATTGAGCATGTTGTTGTTTTTGAAGTTTCCAGCCAATATCATCAGTACCTTAACCTATGAAATATGAAGCATGTGCAGTTGAAGGTAAAGCTATGATTAGCCTCGAAAATACTATGGGTGGGGCAAGAAAACCCTGTTAATCATGGGAGGGTATAAAGATTAAAAAAGGTAATTATGTATGGGATTTGACGTTGAAAGTTGCAAGTTTTATTATTGGTAGGAAATGTCAGCGTAGTAATGGAAAAAATAACTTTTCCAAAAGTAATTATTTGGATTTAATAATTGGAAATAAACAAGTACAATAAATATAAAGAAAAGGGGATGGTGGAGAAGCAGGGTGGTTCTGCATCGTCAATTGAGCATATTCGGTGACCCCTTGAAAAAGATTTGGTTGTCTCACATAATTTAAAAGGAGGAGAAATATATTGTTGCTCTTTATTTATTTAATCATCCAAATTTGTGGGTGTGGTTGTGTAGGATAAGCAAACATGGACCCCACTCATCACCAACACAGCTTTCTATTCACCTCAACCTTTCTATGTGGCTATGCTAGTGCTTCCTTGGTGGATGTATGGATACCAGATTTTCAAGTTTTCAACCTTCTTTATATGTTTTCAACGTTGATAAGGTTATCAATGGCGTTGAAAGATACTGGTATGATTGTAAGTTTCAGAAGCTGAAGGTCGATTAGTCGCTGCATACATAACCAAAACACAAAAAGATAAATTTAGTGAAATCATGCTCACCGCGCCACTTAATTTAGATTAATCATTAAAATTTTAGTGTTTTTTGTTATATAAGGATAGACTTTTTTGCATATATGCTACTAAAATTTTTCACTATTAAATTATATTTAATAAATTTAAATTTTCTAGCTAATTAACATTTTAATGAATCATGTTAAACTCAAATATTATTTTACGGAATATAATTTAAAAACATTTAAGTAATAAAAAGATATTGACTATAATCATGCTGCTAAAAAAATCCATAATCAAATTAAGCTCAATTTTTATTTTACATATATATATTATAATTATTAAACAAAATGACAAAAAGAAAAGCTACAAATACAGGCGATCCACGATGAAATCAACAGATCTGTTGCTATCGCAAGTCGCAACCTTGTTTTGTCATGAACAGTATGAAGGCCAAATCTACAATCCAACTTGTGAGAATAGCGAAATTGAAAGACTAAGTCAAATTCAAACACCAAGGAGTAAGAATATATGCGTTAAAGCTACTTTAACCTTTAGAGAGCCAAATTAAAAAAAAAAAAAAAAAGAATTTTACTTTTAACTACCAAAATGGCAAAATACTCAAATCAACTATTTAAAAAGTAAGAATATAAGTTCGTATTTAGGTTCAAACATTTACAATATTATGATATATAAAAATATATATTTTTAAGCAGCAACCTATAGATTTGAACTCGAATATCTAAGACTTTAAGATAAATAAATTATATGTTTAAATATACTATATGTCCCTATAATTTGGATGAATTTTGAATCAGGTTTTTATAAATTTTTTTTAAAGTTCTTATAGTTTAAATTTTTTTTTAATTAGGTTTTTACTTTCATTATCGGTTATAAATCTGTCAATTTAGTGTTGACATGTCAAACGACTTGTCTATATGGCAAAAAAAAAAAATTGATGTGACACTAAAATGATACAAAATTTGTCACCTCATCAATTTTTTATGTATTTTTTTAACCAAAATTTAATGAGATGATAATTTTTGTATCACTTTGGCATCACATTAACTTTTTTTATTATTATATAGATAAATTATTTGCTATATTAGCACTAAACTGATAAAAACCCAATTAAAAAAAATTAAACTATAAAAACTCTAAAAAAAATTATAAAAACTTAATCTAAAATTTATTTAAATTATAAGTATTTAAGCCTAAAATATAAAAGTATAGAGCAAAGTTAAAAAAAAAAAAAAAAAGAAATCAGAAAAAGGATAAAAATGTTTAGGTGGAGAGTGATAGATGGGGTGAGAATTGAGACGTGCGTGAGCATGAGTTTAAAGTTGGTGTCTGTGCTTGGGGAGCACGTGTTGGATATATGAGGTGAAGTGCATTAAAGGTTTTTGTCAACTACTAGGTACGTTGAATTGTGAGACCAAGACTAAGAAACTAAGAGGGGTGAAAGGGAATGAATGAATGTGTTATATGTGTAGCAGACTCTTTTGTTTGTGCGCTATGTTGTCGTCATTGTCGCACTTCTTGCCGGGCCTACATCATCGTTAGACTTACTTTGCTACACACAAACTTGCGGCCGCCAATAGGCCCCGTACCCCAATATTACTTCCTTCATTCCTAGTTACTTACCCATCATATTACTAGTAGCAAATTAAAATTTAATACATCTTATAAAATTTTAGTGAAGATAGTTAACTCCAACTACAATCAGTTGCGTAAATATGAGTAAATGGGATTGGCTCAACTGATAAAGATTGAATTACTTTGCTTATAAAATTTATGTTCGAATTTTATTATGAGCAATCTCTTTTTAGTAAGTCTGTAAATATCATTATAAAATATAAACTTTCATTAAGTCTTGTGACATATCCTAGTTTTAAAATGAAGTAATTTGTTCTTACCCTAAACTTTTGATTATCAAGTTGAGTTGTGAATAGAAAATTAAAATTTAATACATCTTATAAATTTTATGAAGATAGTTAACTCCAAATACAATCAATTGTGTAAATATGAAATAATGTGTGACTAGGTCAAAAAGTATATAAAAAAAGTGATAGAGAATAGAGAAATTTTTTTTATATATGTTTTTTGATTTATAGTATTTTACAAGAAAAAAGTTAGAAATAAAAAAAATCACATATTTTTTTATAATTTTTATATCAAATAAGATTAAAATCATTTATATTCTAAATCTTCAATCATGTTTACTTTCTAACATACTCTAAATTATAATGGTAAAATACATATATAATAATTATGTTAGTAATTGAGAAATATTACTCCTGCACTCAAAATACATATATAATAACTATATATAATTATGGTCTGTATTACAATTTTAACTAGAATCATTAATTTTTTTGTTAGATAGCCTAAATTCAAATAAAACATGCAGTATAAAAAATAATAAAAATTAGAGGTGTAAAAATAATTTTTTAAGTAAATTTTATTTGAAGTTAAATGTAATAACTTGCGCACAGTGTATACTATTTATTTTATCAACATAGTATAGGCACGGTAGTATTCAAATTCGAAAGAAAAATATTTCTTTTAATATTATTCTCTGCCCAATAAACAATCAGAAGAATCTCTTTTTGGCACATCAATCAAAAGAATCTTACTTCTTAAGCTATGCAACCACGTGTCTCAGGTCAATCAATCGAGAAAAATACAAGTGATCATTTTTTTTTTTTTTTTTTTT